>JACWBX010001940.1:0-24539 GCA_014622435.1 Polypedilum pembai | reverse complement strand
ATATTTCTTTATTTTATTGTTTAATAATCAATGTACACACGATTTACTGTATTTAAATCGCTTTTAAATAGAAAAAATTTCAATTTATTTTTTTCCAACATTTTTGAACGCGTTTCATATTTTTGACCGATCGAGTTTTTAAAGTTAGGCTACAAATCTTAAAGTCATTAGCGGAGTGATTATTACAATTGTTCAGTGATAAATATTGAAAATGAAATCCTTAAAAATTTTGTTTTTTGGAAAATAAATGAAAATGAATATTTCTTTCAAAATATTATTCTAATAGTCACAATAAAGTATTAGTGAGTGTTTAAATTTCATTTTTAATCAAGTTTAATCGATATTTCTATGAAATGTCAAAGATTTCATAATGAATTCATAAATATGTGAATCGATCAAAAATTAGGATACACAAAAAATTAGGAACGTTTACCCTAAATTAAAACTTAATAATATCATTAAAAAGAAATGAAAACTTAAAAATATTTCAATGATTCAAACTTGATGAGATATGAATAGATAAAAGTACAGAATTATTTCATTTGATTGATTGATTACTATAGAGAGAAATGTAAATAAGTAATAATTTAAATGTAAATAAATATTTATTTGAAAAAGTAGTGTTTTTACGCTTTAACAAATCGAAAATTGTTTTGATCAGAATATTTTAGTTTTGAAACTTTATCTTTCATAAAAGGTCATTGATGTCAATGTTATAGAGTTATATCTATCTTTATCTTTTTCAGCCACACTCATATGAACCAAAAAAGAAATTGCTTATGATTGCATATCACAGACGATGACCAAAATTGCCATCGTATCACATCATCAATTTATAATAAAGTTTTCTCATGCAATTTTTAATATAAAAAAAATGCCAGCCGCTCTAGAGAAAGAAAGATCTCGAGTTTTATTCTATAGAAGTGACTTGAGCGGATGATGAGTGTGGATAGAAAGAAGAAAAAAGGAGAGGAAAAAGTCATAAAAGTCATTCAAGATGTTGCTTATTCGCTTCTTCTCTTTAGAATGCTCTCTTAGACATGATGATGATGAATTTTTTTCTCCTTCTTTCTTTGCTCTTAGAGTATGAGTATGCAAGCATCATTGAGACAAATTGATAAATTTTTCCTCCTCCTAGATGATATTTTAATGAGGAACTGTACTCTGATGCTTTATTGCTCTCCCTCTTCTAATGACACATACATACACAAATGATTTTTCATAATATTAAAATGAATTTCTTTTTTGTAGAGAAGTAGAAGTGATCCATCATTATGAAATTTTTTTTCTTTCTTTGATGCGACATAAATGTCATGATAGAGAAAATAGAAAATTTCTAATTAGTTGATTAACAGGACTGGGTTATTTACAAATTAAATTTTTAAGATTTTTAATTTTAAAAACAAAATTAATTAGCAATAATAAATTTTGTTCTTTTTTGTTTGAATTTTTTCAACAAGAAATTTTTTATTGAATTTTTCTAAAATAATTAAAATTTTCCAACAATGTCCTTACTTACATTTTCATGTTTCAAAAGAAAATTTCATATATTCAAAATTCTTGTGAAATTTTGTGGGACTATATGAATCGAAAATTAAATTGAAACTGTAACAATAGATGTCATCATACCAAAAATTACTCACAAAATATAGACGAAAAAGAATGGAATTCACAGGAAGAAACAATAGGTCGTCATTTATAATAGAAAAAGCATGTCGCTTTATCGCAAATGACTTTGATCTTTGACTAAAAATGAGCAACTTCCACATATTTTATCTTTTCTTCCAATTAACAATGTTTGCATTAGTTGAAAACACTCATTTTCCATGTTTCTGATTAATTATTACATGTTTCTTCTGCTCTTATCAATTGACTTATCAACTGCGGTTTCTTCAATAAATATCGACCACAAGTGTCGGCAGTATTCAGTCACTTTAAGTCAGATCAACGAAAATCGAATAAAATGAAGACTTTTGTACTTTTGACAGTTTTTCTTGGTTTAGCGGCAGCTCAATCAGGTCGTCTTGATTCGCGTTGTCCACAAGGTTCACACGACACGCGTCCAGAACGTTTTCCTCATCCTTTTGACTGTTCAGTATTCATCAGATGTCACAATGGTGTTGCACTTGAATTCAGATGTCCAAGTGGACTTCATTGGTCAGATCGCACACAATCTTGTGAAGAACCACACATTGCTAGATGCCAACCGCAAATAATTCAACCACCACGTCCATTACCAATCGTTCCACCACCATCAACACCGACATTCTTCCAGTGTCCCGCTTTCGACATACCCGGAGAATTCGTTTACTTCCCTCACACAAATGATTGTTCACAATTCTATCAATGCAGTGCTGGTCGCGCTGTTCTTTTGAAATGCCCACCAGGACATTTGTGGAACATCGAAAGAACTTTCTGCGATCGTGAACAAAATGTAAACTGCAGAATTCCAAGACGTTTCTAAAAGCAACATAGACAACTCATCATACACACTCTGCCCTCTTAATAAGAAATAGTGTCAACTTTTTTACAAACACAAAACAATAAAAACTTTGAAATAGAAATGAACAAATATTTTTGGAATAATGAAAAATAAATTATACGAAAAAAGTTCAATAGTTGTCTATCAAAAAGCAATTTTTATGATAAATTTTAACGCAGTTTCAATTGTCATCTTACGAGTCATAATATCACGACATCTTTATGATGATATAAAAATCTGCAATAATTTTCCAATAAATCAATTGTCGAAGGATTTCACAATTACTCATACTATTACTCGCTTTTTCTCTTTTGAAATTCATCATCATCATCATCATCATCATCTTCCACCCACTTTTCTTTATTCTTTTTCTTTTTCTAGCGCTCATTTATTGCAATGAAAATTACTCTCTACCTACTGAGTACGCTCTATGCTGCTATATTTCTTTCCAATCACTCAATCTCTATCTATATTTTCCATCTTTGTTTGTCTCGAGTTTGTAGAGAGTAGCATTTCATGCGGGAGCATTCGGGCGTTTGATATCTATCAGTTGAGTATAGTATAGGAAGAAGAAGGAAAATTACGAACCGAGAGGGAATGGCATACAACAGAAAAATAAAAAAAGAATCCAGCAGACGAGAAAAATGGTGGGAGTACGTCACTTGTGTTGCTACTGCTGCTGCTGCTGCTCTGTCTTGTGACAAGAAATTTACGATAAATGATTGCTTTGAAGCGACATGGCAATTTAGAAGTGCCTCCATCCACCCATCTCATTTCGTTTTCAGTTTAGATTCTCGATGCTCTCGATAGCACATTAGCGAGAAATTAAATTATCATTTTACTCACTCTCTCTCTCTCTCCCTCTTTCATTCATTTTGCCATAGATTGCTTGCTCATTTCTTCTACATAGGAATCGAATCTTTATTTGATTTTCAGCATTTACAGCTTGCGTTACACGCTTCTCTGGTGAAAATTGCAAAATAATTCCTTTGATTTTGAGTAACAAATGTGTGTGCTCGCTGTCGTATTTTTTTTCTTTGCATTTTTTGTCTTTAATATTTTTCAACATTTTGCAAAAAATTTAATTAAATTCAAATGATGGATTTAAATAAAATGTAAATTATTTACTTTAATGCTGTAAATGCAATACCATTTGATCAAGGCGATTAAAACACAATGATAAGTCAAAATTCGGTATTAATTATCAAATTCTGTGGGTAACAATAAGTGGAAAATTAAGTTTAGTTGAAATTTTAAATGACTTGATTTTCATCAAAAAATTTTATTTTTGAAGTTCAAAGACTTTAAATTAAATTTGAAGTCTTTATCTATCTATGAATTATGAAATCTATCGATATAAAATTTTTAATTTAATTAAATTGTAACTTTCCTTGAACATATGTTTTTAAAAAACTGAACTTAACTTGATTTATATTGATGTTTCTATTTTCAAAAATGTAATGAAATTTTTACTTTCTAGGTCAAGGTAAAGAAAGTCCAATGAATCACTGAATAACTGGAATGTCTTCATTTTGGTTTAGATTTAAATTTTCATTGAACCAATTTTTTGAAATTGAAAATCACAAAATTCATAATTTAAATTTTTTTCATTTCTATTTTAATGATTTTAATAAAATAAATCTTGAACATTTGGTCGGTCAATAAACATCAAAAAAACCGGACCATACCAAGAATGAAACTTAAAGTTGTAAGGTAACTAAATGACAGCAGCAGTCGAAGAAAAAAAAGATCGCTCTATTGCAACACACAACAAAAGAGATATAAAAAATATGTTACACAATTTTACTCGCCCAGAAAAAAAGAAGATGAAATTTTTTAATTAACATAAAATTAAAGTTTTTTTTCGCATAGCGTTGAAAAAGAAACAAAATAAAAATTAAATTAAAGCTAATGTTTGTTGTACGTTTTTTTACCTTTTGTATGCAGACTGAATTTTTAAATAGATTCACGCGGCAGTGACAATTGAGATACATAATTTGATTAAAAAGCACGCAGGTAAAGCAAGAGAGAGTGAGAGTCACACGCGAGTGTTAATCTGTCTGTAGGGCGACTAGTCTTATCTTTTCATGTGTCTAACGGTCAACATTACAGATTTAGTCACCCTTCATCACCTTCGAAACGTGAAAAACTAGATTTCAATGTAAACACACAATGAAGAAGAAGTCTCAGCTGTATAAGTCATTTTAAAGACTTTGTATTTTTTTTTCACTAAATCAGCAATATTATTTAATTCAGTTGTTTTCATTCCGCGATCGCGACAACATTTAAATTGAAAATTCACTCAAAAAATCGACAATAAATTTTAAACTGCTCCCTCACTGCATAATCATCACACACACACACACATAGTCAAGGGGTTCTATATTAAAATTAAAAGTAATATAATCATTTTATTAGATTTAAATTTAAAAAATAAAGATTGAAAGGAGATAACAATTTGTCAGCTGTGACTTTAATTCTGAATCAAAAAATTCAATATGAAGCAAAACAAACCCAAGTTATGTCTCCTTTAGTTGCAGTGAGTGCAAGGAAGTGGTAGTGGAAGGAAAAAGTTCTTTTCTAGTTCATTTTCCGCATAATAAACTTAATAATTTTCCAGTGCTTTAGTGAGTTATCTCCACAGCTTGCAAGCTCGCTCGTGCACTGTCTGAATTATCTTTTAATGCTTCCATGTGTAAAAAAATAGAAGAGCAGAATATTTATTGAGAAAATAAAGTTATTATGAGTGGAGTTTTCTGAGCTATAAATCACGCAAAAGAGAGAAAGAGAGAGAGAATGAAAAATTTTTACTGCCTCACTCTTCTTTAAATCTCTTATATTCTCATAATAATAATATAATTTTATTATTTTATTTTTCTATACAGCTGAAAAAATTGTACAGTAGAAAAAATATTAATTCAATAATAAATTTCACTTGAAATTAACACACAGAAAGAGAAGCATAATATCGCAAGCACATGGAAAAGAAATAAAAAGCATTTGTTAGCACAATAAATATGTTGTAGCTCACACTTTCTCGTACACAATAATTTATGCCATTAAAATTTGCTGTGTATTACAGTGACAACTCAACTATGTTGTTGCAGGCAACAGTCGAAGTTTTTTCTGTGATTAATTGCAAAAATTTTTATTTATTGGATGAGTTTGGCTGTTGCACTTGCTGTTATATGTGTAACACACTTTTTCTTCTTTGTGAATTTTAAAATATTCAAAATTGTATAATGCAATCCCTTGTGTGAGATTAATCGACCAATTGGTCAATTAAAAATCCCTGAATTCTCATTATAATTAATTCAATGTGTGTGAGAGAGTGTTATGTCAAATTATAGGAGAGATGAAGCAGGAAAAATTTAATTAATTTCTGACGCTCATAAATGATTTAGCAATTTTAATTAAATTTACAGTTATTAATAATTATTTTTGCACATTTTTTTGCTCTCCCTCTCTATCACTACTTTGCCTACCTGCATATTTAAGTACCTTTGCGTGATTCAGTGAAAAAATGTTCAATTCCTTTTAATAATTTTTGTTTGTGGTTTCTTTTGTGATGGCTTCAAAGGAATTTTATTCTTTGTTCTCTCTCTCTTGAACCTATATAAAATAATTTATTTATGTATTTATTTGCCAGTAAAATAATTTTTTCTCAATTCACTCAAAAATTCTTCTCATAGCATTTTCTAAACAATAAAGTGAAAGAAAATAAGTGGAAAAAATATCATAGAAGCAGTAGCAGTCACAAGAGAATTTCTCAACAAGATTTGTTGTTTGAATTCAAACGACATTGAAGACGACGAGTTTTTTCTTTTGGTGTGAGAGTTTGTACTTTTTTCTTGTGAATACATCAAAAAATTTCCTGTTAAGCTTGAAAAATTTGCTTTTTTTGCTTTGTCACACTTGAGAAAAAAGAAGTTATAAGTAGCAGCGCTGGCAAAAAGTGTGTAATTTAATTATCAAAAGAAATAAAAAGAAGAAAGATAAAATGTCAGTCGAAACTGCTAATGATGTCATTTTAATTACTGGTAAGTTTTTCTTTATATTTTTTACGTGTGCAAGGTATTAGATTGCATAGAAATTTTATTATTTTATTTTTACTATTATTAAAAATTAATATTATCGTATTTATACCACCATGGAAAATATATGAGGAATCATTTTCTGCAAAAAATATTCTTTATTATAATTGTAAACTCACAATGTTTTTCACATAGTTTATTAAAATATAATAATTTTGCTACCTTAATTTTGTTCTCAATAAACTTTTATAAATATCAAAAAAGCAAGTTTTTGGAAATTAAATTTAATAGCCTCAAGTAAATTTTTTAAAAACAGCTAGAAACTACTCGATAAAAGAATTCTATTGAAGTATGGGATACTTCAGAGGAATAGACACGGTGGCGAAAAATTCGACACTTTTCAAACATTTTTTCGCCATTTTTATATCCCTCTGGGATACTATGAACTTTTGATTTAATTTGTAGAATATTGCAATTGAAAATTTGTAAATTTGAAGAATTTTTGAAAAATTTTTCGAATAGGGTATTGTATCGAATTTTGGTACACTTTTCGTTTTTTAAAAAACTAAAATATTAATTTCTCTTTTATTTCGTGAATTAGCACAAAGATTATGATTTTAAATTAAAGATATTTAAATGTTCTATCATTATAACATAAATATGAAACTTAAAATGGCTTAATTTTCAAGTTATCATCTTAAAAATGAGTGTATTTTGAATTTCGTACACTAAAATTTTTAATTTTTAAAATTAAAATGGAGCTGTTCAACTCCTTTTACTTAATAAATTTACATCTTTGCTGTCATACTGATGCCTTTAGAATAAAAACAAATATATGAAATTGCATAAATATTTGAAAAATTAGATTTCAAATTTTTAATTTAATGTTTTTCTAAGTGAACGAAATTAAAATATATTTTTGATTTGCTTATTTTGGTTTTTTAGGACAGTGAATAAATTCTGGAAAGTTTTTAAATGGTTAAAGAAACATTTTGTTTGTTGAAACAACTCAGAAAATGACATTTGAATCAGTAATTAAGTGTAAATTCAACAATGTACGAAAGTAGAAAAAGTGCAAATTTTTTTTGTAAAAATCAATTCGTACGATTGTTAAAAACAATTTTCTGAATTTCACTAAAATTGCCAAAATTGCTTTAAAATAAGTCACTTTATAATAATTGCAATGATAATACAAATCTAATAATGAATTTTATGTTGTGTTAAAGTATTTCTAAAAGATTGTATTATTATTTTCGACAAATGTAAACAGAAAGTGTACGAAAATTCTATAATGTACGAAATTCCGATACGATATCCTATTTATTTAAAATTTATTTTTAAGGAAGAGAAGCAATAAGTATGAACTTAAGAGATATAAATAGAATACAGTGATTAAAAAAGGCTCTATTGTCTACACTTTGTCCGTCTGTCTGTCTCCCTAATTAGCCTTTATCAGAACGGTTTTTCGTCAAACTTTTCATGTTGTTATATTGATGCCGAACATGAGACCTTTGTAACGGAAGTTCTTTCCGAAACTTCATGTCGTTCACGAGTTATTCCAAAAATTTTGATAAAATTTAAAGAAAAAAATTTTTTCGAGCCAAATATTTTTTTTTTCACCACAAAATCTTTTTCAGCATAAAATCTTTTTTAGCATAAAATCTTTTCAAAAATGATTTTCAAATATAATTGTTGTGCAGTGCATTCTGCTATCAGTTTAACTCATAATTTTTTATGAAATTCACAGAAAAGTCTTTTGAAATTATTTTGAGATCTATTTGATTGAATTTTCAATACATTAAATTTTGTAATAAAATACTGTTCTGAAAAATAGCAAAAATCGTTGAATAATCTAAGAACTGGTAAATTATTGCAAAAAAAAATCGTAATAATCTTAAGAATCGTCGATAAATCAGAATGTCTACGTCTTTGACTTTCCTTGAATAACATTTGAAACACTATAGAGAAATTACAAATAAAACCAAGAAATTTGGTTAACAATCGAAGTATCAAGATCTTGACTTAAAACATTTTATACATACAATAATTTCTAAGTTTATTATTTAACCAAAAAAGAAAAAAAATCCATGACCACAATCAATTCAACTTAAATAGAGCAAATTTCTTAAACGTTCACTTAACACAATTTTTTCTTTTCACTGAAATAGATTCAATTTTTTGACGGCAAACATGTCAATTGAATAAAAAAGAAGAAATGAATGTGTGAATTTCGCTATGTGACGCGAGGATTGTTTAGCAGATCAAAAAACTCAGCAAACCAGCTATGGTGTATCTGTCTCATTGAAATTCGCGTGAATTTTTTTTCACTGTCTCTCGCGAATTGCGCTTCTTTTCACATCTCTCTCACTGCTGCTGTCGCGTATGCTGAGTGTTGTTGTTTCTCCTCCGACATTGATATGTGAAACAAAATCAGAAAACACTCAAAGGGAATATTTTCAATATTTCAGCACATTTGTCTCTCAATCTCAAGCGAAATAAAGTTGTTGAAAAATTGCGTGAGGTTGCTGAAAAAATAAATTTTTTGTTTGTTTGATTTTTTTTACAAACCGAAAATTTATCTTTTATATATAAAAAGGAGGAGAAGAGATATAAAAAGGAAATTGTATTGATTTCGCTTGCGAGTGGGGTGAGTAAAAGTGGAGAGAAAAAATCGCTGGTTTAATGTTACAATTTGATAGGTAAAGAATGAAAACATGATGGAAAAATTCTCACACAATCGATTTCACAATGCCTTTGGGAATTGCAAATCTGAAAGAAAGAGATGCTGAGTTTGAAAAGAGAATAAAATTTATTTGAAGGGAACAAATAATTTCTTGTGATAATTGACGTTATTTATTATTCATGGAAATTCTTTAAAGAATTTTTTTTCATGACAACAAAATTTGTCAGTCAATAGAAATTGCTAGAAATCGTGTAATTTATTCTATTGATCTCAGTTGAGTCCCAACAACGCAATTTATGCATAAAAGCTAATTTTTCAACAACAAGAGCTTTTTTTCTCATGTTGTGTTAATTAAATTTCTTCTCCCACGACTCGCAAATATCTTGTTTGTTGCCAATGATGTTAAATTTTTTTCAATAATCCCTCTGCAAGATAATGATGAATAGAATTTTGTGTATTTGTTTTAAATATTTGAAAAAAGACGCACGTGCTTTAAAAAATGTTCAAAATGCTAAGAACAATATGAAAAAAAAAATTTTAGAGTAAGATTTAGATACAGTTGAGTGCCTCGATAGCCGAGTGGATAGAGCATTAGTTCTGAAAATTGTGGACGATCCGGAATCGATTCCAAGCTTGAACTTTCATACATTTGTAAGGTTTTGATAGCCTGACTGCTCAGCAAAAGTGAAGCAGCAAGCTGATTTTTTGGAATTTAGATGAAAATTTCCAAGGGGACGATACAATGGTCACCATGAAAAATGTATTGGAACGAGAACTATTTGAAAACAGATGAATCTGAAGGAAGATTGTTGATGCGTCTTCACTGTTGCAAAATCTAAATTCGTCCAGAGATGGACTGTAAACATATCGAGTTTATTGATTGCTCTTAAACGTCTAATAATGGCACTGTAGCTTCCTAGCGAAGGGTTTAAGAGAAGAGAAAATCTTGACTTCATTAATTTGTTCAAGCTTAGTTAATGTTTGGTTCAATGATAAGTCATGAGACATAACATCATACTAAAATTTTTTAATTTCAAAATTTTGAAATTTTTTACTTTTTTTAATGTTTACAAATTTCTATCAAATTACTGAAAAATATTATCGAAGAGAATTAAAATTGTTTTCAGAGATTTTACAGAAATTTTGTAATTACATTCTTCACGTTCAAGTTTCTATAGAATCATACTCTAAATTTTGAGAACTTTTTATCGTATCATATTAAAAAAGTTTAAAAATGGGAAGTAATAATATTAAATGATTTAGGGTTAGTTAAAATTTGTCTTTTCAAGGGTAAGTTAAATAAATTTTTGAGTATACAAATTTTTCGTCTTCTTTTAGTGAACTATACTAAAATTTTTCACTCAACAAAAAAATAAATTGATTCTAGATTTAATTTTGTTATTTTCTATTTGATTTGGAATAAACAAAAAAATTCCACTGGTCAAATGAATGATTTTTCACTTTTTGCTATCTTTCTGTTTCGCTTTTTGTCGTTGCCCTGTTAAGGCGGGCATTGGTTTTTAATTAAAATTAATTTTTGCCAGTAATAACAACAACGGCAGATAATAACAATAACAAGAAGTGCCTCAACAGCCTCTTACTTGCTTTCATGCGGACTTCTGTTGCCATATTTTCATCTATCTCTCCAAATAACAAACCCAATGTTCGCGGCGCGTTCTGTTTGTGTTACGTGAGCTCCATAAATAGAAATGTGAAGGCATTTTATCGTTTCACAGTGTTCAAGCGCATCTTTGTTTTGTGTGTGTGTAAGAGAATGTGTTGAGGCCGATTGTAAAAAAGATTACTTTTATAGCACTTTTAATGTTCTTTAAGTCTTCAGACATTCATTACTCAAACGTTAGATAGAGCTAGAGCTATAGAATGAGATACAACATTTAACGAGAAGTGATCTAAAACATTGTAATATGTATCGAGGGGATATCTAGAGAGAGAGAGGAAATGGAAGGCAATATATAGTGAGATAAGATACGGGCTTTGCTATAGTCCACTTCTTAGTTTCTTACTGCTGGTTAGCTTGTGAAAAATGAATGGTATATGAAGATGTGAAGTGAAAAATTAAAGTTCCGTCATTGTATATTTATGCGGACATTGATTGCGAAAGTTGTTACTAAATCAATCAAGTCTATTCATTTGAGATCCTTTTTTATCTTTTAATAACAATTTCATACTCTTTTTCTCTCTTTCAATCACTCTGATGAAATTTATGCAATTCGATTTATTTTATTTGTAAAAGTAAATTGAATGTGATGTGGAAGGAAGCAATTAAATCATCGAAAAGTTCAATATTTATAAAATTTAGCTCTTTCTCTATCAATCTTTTAAGAAGCAATTGAAACATTCCCGGGCAAAACAAAACCACAAAATGTTTTAATTGAAAATTTTCTCTTTCTCTCCATAGAGTTCCAATCTGTCATCTGCCGCTATTCTGCTGAATGAGCACATTTAGTTTGATTTTACTAACTTTATATACATTTCTCTGAAATTTGTCATTTTCATTGCTTTCAAGTTAGAAAAGTTTTGTGCATTCAAATTTTGTGGAAAATTAAATTTTTTTGCCTTAATGCATGACATGACAAACTTGAATGTTTTTTATTTTCTTGAAAGAACATTTTGAAATTTTTCTATATTTTAAAGTAATAATAAATAAGTTTAATTTGTAATTTAATATTAGCAAAATTTATAATTTCAATTAGTGTAAAGACCAAGGCTGGGATACTCATTAAAAAAATTAATTTTATTAATTTAATTTAGTTGATTATATATAAAATTTAACTTTTTTAGTTAATTCTAAAGTCTAGACATATAAATATGACAAAGGTAAAGACATATAAATATGATCCTTTTCCAAAAAATTCGTAATATCAAGCGTCAGCTGCTACTAAAAAAGCTCACATAAAATAAAATTTCTAATTTGTCAAAAGACAAATTTTTATTTTATTTTCCAGTTTTTCATGATTTTTATTTTAAACAATTATTTTAAAAAACCTGAGAAGTAGTTATCAGCAGATAATTTTTTAAATTTAAAAAATTTTTATTAGAAAACATTTTTGAAGATCAATACTCTAAAAGTTCTTAGGAGGACGGACAGATCGTTATTGGTACTCAATTTGAATTAAGTTCCATAATTGAGCGGACATTTTATTTGATGCTTGATTTATATCAGCGTTTTTCATCTAAATACATTTCTAAATTTAAATATTTTTGCAAAGCGCGTTCTGAAGTGCGCATTTTTTTTTAAATTCTTTAAAAAATAAATAAAAATTTTTCTTTTTTCTTACTTTAATTTTATATCAAAATTATTCTATAACAATAACTTTTTCTTATGCATCACTAAGCACAACAAGGCTCTCTTTGACTTGGTCTTGTTATGGAATAGAATAATTCAGTCAGTTAGCTCATCTAAGTAGCAGCAACATACAATCATGTCTCTTCCTCTCTTCTGTCTCAATAAATTTATTAAAAGCGTGAATATTTGATGATATTGTGAGAATGAATGAAGTTGAATATCAGAAGTAGTAGAAGAAATTTCTGTCAGGTCAAGAGGGCTAATTGAGTTAGTATCATTGATGCCTTTTCTGTTGTTGCTTTAGCCATGAACGTTTGCCAGTTCATCTTCATGTTCCATTAGCCATTTAATATATACATTGGATGGTTTGCTACTGCTTATATGAGCTGCTCTCTCTTGTCGTTTTAATGCCTTTCGATTTTGTTATTTATGAGTCGTTTGCTTAACATTGTGACTGAATGTGAAGTGTGTTATAGAATTTTTATTCTGTTGCTACTACTGCTACTGCAATAAGAGCATGGTCGTTTAAAGAGAGTGAGTTAGAAGTGACACTTTAATGATAGTTGACTGGTCAAATGCCAAAATTTCTAGCAACTTGCTGAAGCTATAAAATTTATTTATTATTTTCATTTAACCGCACACACATGCTTTGATGAATTTGTCTTTATTTAATTACTTTTCAAGCTTTGTATCTAGATATTGCGCACTTACATGCATGCTCGCTCGTTCGCTTCTTTCTCTTATCACATTCACATGTAACTTTTCCTTTCTTCTTTCTTCTCGCAATTATACGAAAAAACTTTAATTAAATTTTCGAAATTGATAAGAATTTTTTGACGTGTACACATTGTAAAAAGTGGGAAAAAGTTTTTATTTCAAGATATTGCTTGCTGTTACTCACAATAAACATTTCAATAACAATTTTCATTCTCAGAGTTGTCTCTTATCTAATTTGATATTAAATTTGATTTTGAAAAGTTTGTCTAAAAATTACAATTTTATGAAATGATTTTTTAGATTCAAATAAAAATTTTCAGTATTATTTTTTTTTGCAAAAAAGTTTTTGACATTTTGCAAAAAAAAACTTCATTAAGATTTATTTTGAAGACAAAATCGCCAAACAACTCTGATTTTATAAATAATGAGAGCAAAAGAAATAATTCTTCCATTTCGTGTATATTTGTATGACTTTTGTGCACGAATGGTCTTCTTCCAATTCACCTATATTACATTCACTCTTTGTGTATGTTTTTCTTTTAATTTAATTGCCCCTCGAGTTTTATTGCATGAATGGTGGTGGTGGGAGAGAGAAAAAGGAGAGAAAATTTTAATTTTATTTGTACGACAAAATGTTTCGCGAGAAAGAAAGAGGCAAAAAAATTATCTTTGATCTTGAGGCAAATAAGCAAGAAAAGGATAGCAAGAGAGAGAGAAAATTGTCAAATAATGAGTCGAGAGTTGGTAGGAAATATTGCTTGCTTTAATTATTTTAAAGTGTCTCAGAAAATTGCTTTTATTTCTTTAAATGACTACGAGTATGCCTCCCATGAGTGTGTGAAAAGTGATTATATCCATCCAGGTAGTAATCTTAACGGTGTAATTAGACTTCTCTTGAAATGAGAATTGTCTGGGCCATTTTTTGACTTCTTTCTATCCTTTCTTTTTAATAAGAGAAGATACTTTTCTTTAAGAATTTTCTACAGCAAAAAAAAAGTAATTGTGAAAAGAAATTGAAAAATCCCGAAGGATGAATTGAATTTTTTGTTCTTTTTTCATGCTGACATTTTTACTTGCACGAGGAAAATCTTTAAAGTGGAATCAAATTGCTTGTAATCTTGATTTTCGTAATACAATTTAAAGAAATGCTTTTTAAAGAGTTTTTTTGTGTTGAAGTTTAACAGAGTTTGAAAACATTGGAAATGTATATGATGAAAATGTTTTCACATTTGATTTCATAATGACTTTTAATATACATATGTTAGTTGACTAAGAGTATGTTTTGAAAAATTTCTTGTTTTAACCCAGGAGGAAGGAACAGAATTTTCAACCGTTATTTACTTTTAAAAGAATTTACAAGTAGTATCAATCGGATTATTAAAGAATTCCGAAAGTCCAGCGGCATGCAACTACGATTTTTCAAAATCATTTGAAATTTGAAAACTCTCGTGTATGTATTACATATTTTACACTTTATCTGCAATTAAAATTTGGCAACATAATATAAAAGTGAAAATTTTAAACAGACAATAATTGAAATATTTATTTATGTTCCTAAAATTGCAAAAATTGAAGCAGTTCAACTTTTTCTAATAAATGAAATTTTTGCTATTGTAATATAATTTTAATGCATAAAAAGTGAATAATTTTACCACTTGAAAAATTTTCAACTTCAGTAGCAGTAGCAGCAAACAAGAGAGAGGAAGTGGAGCTGTGAAAAAAAGGAAGGAAGGAAGAGTGGTGGTGGTGATGGCGAGAAAGGGAAAGGAAGTTTAGAGGTTCAAAATTAAAAATTTATGACTGAATAAGAAATGTAAGCAAGAAACCTCATCCTCAATTACCTCAATACGAGTAGCAAGTAAGAAAGTATAAGAGACGGCGTGGAAAATCTTTAAGGGCAATAAAAAGGCGAGAAGAAGGCATAAGAAAGTATCACGTTTGCACTCTTTTTTTTCGTTTCAAAACAATTTTGTTTCGACGTTAAAATTACACTGCTTGAAGAAAATACTTTTCATTTCGTGTCCTTTTTACAATACGTTAGGTTTTTGCTTCTTTTTATTAAATTTCTATGTTATAGGCACCTGAAAGTGAGTGTGTGGAATTTGTAAAAGAATTTGTGATACCTGTGAGACATTCATTTTCTTCTTAATCTACTCACATTACAACACAGTTACTTTAAAGACTTAAAATGATAAAATACTTTATATCTTAGAGAACTCAATAAAAAATTATCGTTATTTTTGTTATAATTTTTCATAGTTCTAAATAATTTTTTTAATTTTAATCAAATTTAATCATTTACAGCCTGAAAGTCAATCAATTATGTTTTTAATTAATTTAAAAGTTAGAACGCAGTTTTTATTGTAAATTAATATCTTCAATGTGCTTAAAATTTTAAATTTACTAAAAAATAACGGTAGCTCTTGAATATCTGAATTTGCATAAATAATTTTTTAATGAATTCAAGAGAAGAAGAGAAAAAAGTAAAATAATGAAAATCGAGGAAAATCTCATCATGATTTTGTTGACTTTGACTTTATAAGCATTCTCTACGAAGATCAGCATAATTGAGAGAGGATTTTATAATTGAATCTCATTGAATTTCACAGTGATTTAAAATTGATTTTTGCGAATCAAAAAATTTTCATAATTGCGTTATTGTTTGACTTTCTTCATTGAATTTTCATGTGAAAATGTAAAAAAAGACTGATGAAATCTAAATGGATGTTTAAGTGGATAATTCACAAGAGTCAGCAAAGGTTTAATTAAATTGCAAGTATAACATGACTTTGAAGCATACGATGCACAAGAAGAGAAAAAAAAATAATTTATTTAAACAGTGAGAGAGAGGGAAAGCAAATATTCGAGCAGTTAACAAATGTAATGATATCATTGCAGTGAATGAGTGAGAGAAGAGAGAAAAAGTAATAGTGGCAATATGAAAAGAGCTGTGTAAACAGATTTCATCCAAATAAACATTTCAATGAATGAATATAAAAAACTTTTTTTCTTTTTTCTTCATTTCAACTTGTGAAATGTGTTTTTCTTCTCATTCTGCAGTAAAGTCAAAAACTATAAAAAAGAAAAGCGAAACGAGGAAAAGTAGCTTTTTAGTGTGTAAGCGACAGTGATGAGGCGGAGAAGGAGCAGTGTAAACTTTACTTTTGTTTTTTGAGTTTTGAGCAATTGAACTTTGTCAAACATTCAAAATAATTACGTTCAAAATTTTTCTTTTTTTAGAATTGAATTTAAGCTTAAAAATTTTTGAATACTCGGAAAAAATTCCTAAAATTTGACCTAGAAAATTTGAATTTTAACAGTGACTTAAAAATTTAATGATACAACTGGTTTCCGAAACTGAAAAAAATCAACAGTATTAAAATTTTTATTCAATGTTTTATAAAATGCAAATATTTTTATACAAACACAAACAAATTAAAAAAATGTATCAAAATTTTTCAAAAAAGCGCTTTACTCAAATTTATTTTTACAAAAATTTACATTCTTATTGCAATTTTCGTCAAAGTATTTTTGAAAATTTCATTCGTCGTGTATATTTCTGGCGGCTTTATTTTGCAATGTAACTTCTTCATCTTAAAATTACATTCGTATTCTCCTTCTCAACATTATAGCATTTTTGATAGTAGTGAATAAAGAAGAAGAAGAAGAAAAAAGTCTGTCAAAATATTTACCAAAAGATGAAAATTGAAATCATGTCCTCTTTTTATATGGAGTGTGTATACATGCATGTGTCTGATATGAAATATCAATAAAGAACAAATCCGCTGGGAAGTTGAACTGAGCATCTAAAAATACTCTCTTGATATTTTGTCATTTGATTTCACTCTGCTCTGATTAATTTTTTATGACAGAGAGTAGGAGATTGAGAATCAGTTATGTAACGATTACACACAGTGTAAAAATCAATTTTAAAAGCCATCAGCCTCAGAATAATTTTCAATCTGTATTGAGAAGAAATAGAAAATATAAGATAGACAAAGAAGAAAAAGAAGTGTAAAAAATTTGTTTTGGGACAATGGGAATAAGTGTATATATGGAGATTGAGTGAAGCAATAGTGGCACATGCCTAGGTATACACATACATGTTCAATAAATGTATGATAAGCCATTTTCGAAATGCCATGACATACCACATACCATCCACACAAAAAAATATACATAAGTACATCATCTCTTCTATATGTTGTGACCGTGCAATAGCTATCAATTCCCTAATGCCAAATAGAAATAGAGAAAAAATAGAGAATCAGTATTATATATGAATTTCAAAAGAAATCAAAAAAGTATTTAGTGAAATAATAGCGCATTTTTTGATCAAATTCAAAGTTTCAATTATCAGTTTAAAAATTATTTCAATATTTAAATTTTAAAACAGTTAAGTCCAGTTTGATATTGTATGTAAAATATTGCTCAATGAGAATTTTTTCAAAATTACACAGAAGTCAAAATGTCAATTTTTTTGGCAAAAATTTATGCTAAAAGTTTGGGAGTGTGTGCAAGAAATCGAGCTCTTGTTTGTTGTTGCAAAAAGAAATTTCTGTCAATAAAAATTATGAAATAAAATCCATATAAAGCAGGCTACAATGTAGCACACAGTATAATCTTTTGCTTTGTGACACTGGGAATATAAGTGAGTGTGAGAGTGTGTCGTCTAACACGAGTGAGTAGTGTGAGATGTATTAGGTGTGGGTGAAAAAATGTATTTTGTTGTTACATGAATGTCGCTTTAGTCCTCGGTCCATTTTGCTGCTACACATCACATACAAGTAAAAGAAATGTAAGAACAGAATAAAGTGAAATATCCTAAGGGACAATCCAATGATGGTGCTGCTGCTATTACGTTGTTCTGTTTGCTGTCTATTTAATGCATGTTCTTTCTCTGTGAGTGGAAATTTATCACTATCAAATGTCATAATGTTAACTATACAAATTTCATCAATTTCAATAATTAAATTTTTATTGAAAATTAATTACTGCACATGCAAAAAAAGAGAAAAAAATAATTTTTTTCACACTGTTCAATTCCATTAATTTTAACTTTTTCATATATTGCTTTACCATGTCATACATGACATAAATAATTTTACTATGTATCGCACGCGAAAAAAGGTTCGCCACTACAACGGGTTCAGACATGGCAACATTTTGGCATGAATGATGTTTTTAATTGACAACAATCTTTAAATTATTTTGTATCTCTTTAAGCAGAAGCGAGTTGTGTATTGAAAATATGTTGAAAACTAAAAAAATTAAGGCAATAAGTGAGATTACTGTGTATTGAGAACAATATGAACAATTAATGCATATTCGTTTTACTACTCTTAACTCTTATCTGTTCATCTGCAAGTAATCGCTTTTTGATCCCTTTATGTTAATTCATATTGTTTTACTCACATCATGTGAAACTTAAAAGAACGTTTATTTGAAATAGTGCGCTTTTTTCATATTTTCCGTTTAAAAATTATATTATAGTTATAGAAGTAAACCTGATAAATTTTAAAGCTTTCAAACATTAAAATCTATTTTTTTTAGAAAATTTATGAATTAAATTTTGAAGCGTTTTTGGAAATACAAAATAACGGACAAATTATATTTTAAGCATATTAAAAAAGAGATGAGTTTTTATGTATGCATAATAATTGAATTTCATGCATGAAGATCAGATTGAAAAATAATTAATTAATCGTACGTTTCACGTCAAATGAATTTTCTCTCTGTCGTTTCTTTTACTTATTTTTGCCAGTGCATAAAATTGGATTTTTTTCTCATTCAATAAAAGTTTTTAAAGTTACTGTTCGGTCTATTTATTTTCATTCAATCGTAGGCAAACAACATTAAAAGTTAATTTACTCAGAAGAAGGTCAAAATTTTTAATTCTTCAAATCCTTAATCTGTTGAAATATATAAAGAAGTTTGTTTGAATAAACTTTATTAGCAAAAGAGTAAATCTCGAAGAATTTTTTTCTTTATTTCGCAGTTGTGCTTGCGCGATGAATTGCGAAACCAAAAATTAAATTTGTATTTAATTAATTCACTAAATCTTGATAGACAAATAACACAAGAGAGTTTTCTATCACTGTTGAAGCCCATCTCTTCTGTTTTTCTCATGAACATCATAACGCTATATTTATCTCATTAGGAAAGTATTTATTTTATAATAAAATCTCTGAATATCACAGATTTTCAAGTAATTAAAAAATAGTGGACTTAGTATATTTATTAATTTAAATTTTGAAAATACGTTAAAATTTCATAAAAGAAAAAATTTTACAAATTTTCCTAAACTTTTAATAAATAATATTAAAACGCATCAAAATATTTCTTATATTAGAAATAAAATAAAAGATTTCATGACTATTTAAATATTTCTCTAATTTGAGTACAAATAAAAACTGAAAATATACCATGTTAGACTTCCAAAATAACTTCATGTGTGTTTGCAAAGATAAATTTATTTGATAATTTAATTGAAATAAATTTAAATCATCATAGTTGGTAGAAATTAAAAGCAAATACACTCTCACATAATTAAAAAGAATAATCTGCATCACACAAGAGTGATATGAATGACCAAAAAAGTGTGACATTTTCAATATATTTCACCTGAATAAACGATAATGAAAAAGAAATTAAAAAAGCGAATAAATGTGATATATCAGTCGCTTGAATATGATTTTTCCTGCCATGGTGAAGCTCCCTGTCTTTTTTGGCGAGTCACAGATTGATATTAAAAATCATGCAAGAAAAAAGAGAGACCGTGAACGAACCTAGTATCAAAAAATCCAATTTAAATCGAATTAATTTGTGCAGATAATTGGAAATATATTGTAGATTGCCGTACAATATGAAAGCGTTCTCTTTGTCGCATTGCTTGCTGGTTATTGAAAGTGAAATGAGTGCCAAGAAAATTAGCTACTGTTGTAATGTTGCTACTATTGCATACATTGTAAATTCTAATTAAATTTCATGCATTTAATATGATATTAGTAGGTATTCACGTCTATCTAGCAACTGCAACTCTTTTTGATATTTTTTATTACTTCGTATCAACTGCAAATTACGTCTATCTATAATGTCACAATAAATTTTATCATGGAATTTGTTATGAGAAACTTGTAATATTCTTTGCTTGTTTTAGCTAAATCAACATCTTGAACACAAATTAAATTTTTAGTATTTTTAGATACATATAGAGTATTCTTTTTTTAAATACAATAATTTTGATTCAGATATTAAATAATTTAGTTTTAGAATTCAAAAAATATAAATAGTTATTTTTTATGTTAACTGATCTTCAATATAAATGTTCACTTTTTAGGAACAATTCATTTCTTTCTTTTAATCTTGAAATGTATTTTGGAATGGAAAATTTCCTACAAATAAAATCCAAGATATTACAAAAGGTATCTAGGAAAGGATCTACAAAAAGATATTAACAGATACTTTCGAATACAACGGATAATAGCAGATTTTTCAAAATCCTTACAAAATTTAAGACTGAACTGGATAGCTTTCACACTTGAATTAAAGTTTAAAGAAAAAGTTTCTATCAGGTTAATTTGATAACAAAATGCTGATCTGTTGGACTTGCTTCAATCAGCAAAAAAGTTAAATTTTCATATTTTTATTTAATAGTGTTTTATTTTCACAAAACAAACCAAGAAATTTTCCATGAGATTTTGGAAATGGGAAATTTTTCATATAGAAAATAGATTTATTCTTGTAGTAAACTTCAGTAGATAACTGAAACGGAAATCAATTAACTTTTTCACAATCGTTGTTTTTCACAATTCAGGTATAAATAAAATAATGTGAAGGAAAAAAGGATTATTGAAAAGAAAGGTAAAGTAGAAATTCATTTGTTTCATTTGTTATATGTCAAAGGTTGAACGCAGAGCAGCATATAGTTTGTAAATAGAGATAGATTGGAGAATAAAGATTGTGTCGAAAATGAATGGCGAAGGATTTTTTGCAATTTTTTTCTTTTCTAGTTTTGTCTCTTAAGCTCATTAAAAATCCAATAAACTTCCACACACAACCGACCATTTATCTTTTTTTCTTTTTCCCTTCATGGCCATCACATTAAGCTTTTATGGATATTAAGGAACAATAAAATTGAAAAATTAAACTTGTCTCAAGTCGCACAAAAAAAAAACTAATTTCGAATCGTGAAGTTTGATAATAATTAACAGAGTAAGGCTATAAATGACTCTTTCCGTATTAATGAAGAGCTTGTCTTCGTGAATCACGCCATTGAACAATTTCGTATGAAAAAAGTAATTTTTCACGTGTCAATTCTTCTAGTTAGTTTCGTATATACTTTCATTCAAGATGTGGAAGTTTAAAAAAAATTTTCAAAAAGAATTTTGAAATGGGAGTATAAATAAAACCTTTTGAAAATAAAAAGTCAAAAACATTTAAATTTACATAAAATTTATGGTGAAACATTTTGATAAACAAAATTTTGCGGGAACAAAAATTTTTTTCTCTCTAATTCAATGAAAAATTTTGGATAACTCGTAAACGGCATGAAGTTTCGAAAAAAACTTCCGTTACACAGGTCTCATGGTCGGCAGAAGTAGAATAGCGCAGAATGTTTGACGAAAAACCGTTCTGATAAAGAATAATTAACAGACAATAGCGCCTTTTTCTGTGAGAAAAATGCACCAAAAATGATGAAACTAAAGTTTTTTAGAAAAGTGCTGAAATTCAATAAAAATCGTTATTTTTCCACCTTGTTTTCATTAAATTTTCTCTCCTTTTTTAGCTTTTATCAACGCACAAAATTAAAGTCATAGAAGAGAAAATAGATTGAAAATATTTTCAATTAAGTCTTGCATGCACAAAAATGATTATACGAATTGAAGGCAGAGAGGAAAAGAAAGAAGAAATTAATGACCATTTTCTCTTCTATTTTTAGGTGGTAGTGGATTTTTAGGGCAGCATATCGTACGACTGATTGAGGAGCGTGATCCAACAGTGAAGGAAATTCGTATTGTGGACTTGCGACCATACGAAAATCGATTAAGTAAATACTTTGAGCTTAGGGTGCAGTAGTAAATCTCATTTATTATTTTTTATTTCTCAGATCATTCAGAAAAGATCAAAATTGTCAGCATTGTTGGCGATATTTGCGACCCTTTAAGCTTTGAACATGCTTTTGAGGGAGTTGACTACGTTTATCATTGCGCTGCTAACATTAATTTTCAATATCCAACAGCAACTGATGAGTTAGAGCGTGTCAATGTGACGGGTAAGTAAAATTATCATATTGATGAATATCTCGTTAATTTTTAATGTTCAAAAATGATGACATTATCACTCCCATATGTCTCATTTTATTCTACATTTACATGACCATAAAAAGTGACGATTATGATAGGCATAACGCTAATTTTCATCTTTTTTTGTATGTGATGTCAAATTGTCGCATTTTATTAATAAAAATATACATTTTGAGTCTAGACCCAACGCTCGTACACGTGCAATATGTCGCTATAAATTTTTTTTATAATTAAGCATGTTTATGGACCAAAAAAATATTTTTTTTTTATTCGAATGACCACACATACATGTGCAGCATTCAAATATTGCGACATAAATTTGAATATGCCCTTGCGAGTGAGCGAGTGAGGACGGTGGCTATGTTGCAGCTTTCTCTCTTACGGAATATCAAAATAACTAGCAAACATTGACGATGGCCACAAAACAACAATTGAAAATTACATAAAGTACATTGAATAAATTAACATATTATGGCCAAATTAATTATATCTGACATCATTGTTTATACATGTATGTGTGCCGTGTTTATTAATAGAAAGCGAAAAAGTGAACGCAACTTTAATGAACGGGTGAACATGTTTATCGAGTCAAAATCTAATGAAATTCCATTTGAACTACTCACATACAAAATTGTTATTTTGCTTCCTTCTAAAAATAATTATTATTGACTTCTTTTTTTCGGTGACTCATTGAAAACATTTGATTTCCGCTCTCTCGCAATTATCCTTCTTAAATTACACCCACTACGGTGACATGTCACAAGCACAAAAGAGCGAAAAAATTGTACATAATTAATACTGAAATGAAAAATAAAATTTGACAAATATTTTTTTTTCACTCCCAGCTGGAGAACTGAAACAGCGATTTTATAATATAGTGGTGTGCGGGCGAGAGAATTTTCCCTCAACATTAATTTAAAAATAACCGCACAATGTTGTCAGAAATGATATACACAATTGTTGTGTGTTATTATTGATTTGAATGTGGAAGTTTTTGTGTTAAAACTTTCAATCATGGTTTGGTAGAAAGAATAAAATGTTGAAAATATTTTTTGTATCAAAATAACAGCTCATTAATAGTTATTTTCTTACTTTTATGAAATTAGAAAAATGTTTTTAATAACGATTATAAAGATTAATTAATAAATAAATTTGTAGTGATTAAACTTCATTTAACCTTAATTTTCATTAAAAATTCTTATTTAGAATGTCGAAAGCAAAAATTTTATTCTTATGAACTAACAATTATAAACTCAAATATCATAAATTCATGTTTGATAAGTTAATGACTTTTAATTATATTAAGTTTTTAAAATTTTTTTTCGATTAACTATAATCTTGAGATTAAATAAAATCTTTTCCGTCAAACAAGTTGTGCAAACTACACAGAAGTATTTTTTTCCAATTTATCACTACAGTACCAAATAAAATATACAAATCATAAAAAGTAACATAAATTCGCTATAAATTATTAATCTGAGGGTATAATAATTGAATTTTATGATTCTACCACTATGCCTGCTTTTTATTTCGATAGCAAATAAATTGCTTTTAAAAATAAACTTTTTTGTTATCATTTTAACCACTCATTCTGTAGTGGGATTGAATAATATGATAATCATAATAATTGGTTTTTCATTTTTCTCTCTTACTCTTCTTCAATAGAAAATAATGAATAAATTTCTTTCTTTTTATTTAGCTAGATATGACGAGTTGATAATTCTTTAATCATTTTAGAAGAACATATTTTTGATACGAAATAAAATTCACCCTTTTTCTGAATCCTTAAACAAATTAAAATCTCGTTTCTAATATTTGACAAGAAAATTCAATTTTCCATTAAAAATTTTAATTTTTGATGTAGATTAGAAATAGAAAGAAAATTATATCTGAAATTTTATATTAAAAAATAGGAATATTTTTGAGTTTTAATTCAGGACTGAAAACTCTTTGCTTAAATCTGCTTTTTAATAATTAAATTTTTTTATTCACTTCAGTGTTGATAAGGCAA
>JACWBX010001938.1:73300-85816 GCA_014622435.1 Polypedilum pembai | reverse complement strand
TTGCATTGATGAGGAAAATTTTATTACATTGTCATTATGCAAGTTTAGCTTTGAGACATGAAAATTTGAGCCACACAATTTGAAAGCTATGAAGTGAAGTTTTCTAAGACGATACAGTACAAAATAAGTTTAAGAATTTTCTTTGCCATACAAAGTTTCTTGATGAACATCCGCTTCCATATGGTAAAATTTAAATTGACGTTTGTGGAAGCTTTTGTTGGTTTTAAGATTTATTTTGTATTTGTATAAAAAGTCTTAAGTATTTCTTTTGTTTGTATTGCGTGCTGCATAAATTTATTTTATATTTGGTTTATTTTGAAAATCTCATAAATTTTTTTTTTCTGTTATATTTACAATTATTATTGTGTGTTAAAGTGCTTAAAATTTATTTTCCATTAACAATGACTTTACATGCAATTTTTAAAATCTCGTTTATCATGATTCACCTATATTTGCAATTAAAGCTTTTAATTAAGTTCACGTGGCAAAAAAATATTTTAAAGCTGGTGAGGTAGAGAATATTTTTTGTTTTTTTTTTGCTGTCAATGACAGTTTTTGCTCTCGTTAGAGGCTGAAGTTAGTAGTTTTTGAGCAGTTCTGTTCTATAGTTTAATTTATGGTAAGTTGATTTTTGATCAATTGAAGTAATTCAATACAGATTTTGAATCGATGAAAATTTTTGACATACTTAAAAATATTTTGTGTGTAAAAATATCATTTAGTAATTCTCACAAATATGTAGTTGTAATTTTTCTAAGAATCGAAATTTCTATTAAATTAAAAGCTGATTCCTGCTGCAAAAGTTTTTAAAACATCTATTTTTAGTCATAATCATTAATTGACAATAAAATAGCTAATTAGCAAGAAATTTTGTTTCTATATTTGTAAATCAGATTAAAAAATTCAAGAAATTTGCAGAATAAAAATGTCAAAAAAATCGATTTTAGCGCCATCTATATCTGAAAATTTAAATATTGTTTAAGAATTGCTATTATTTTTAGCGCTTTTTTATATAAATTTAGTGAGGTAAAAAGCTTAATTTGCTAATAATATTGTTAATATTTTTATATAGTAAACAATCACTTTTTTGTCTACAATATATTTTCTCCAGAGGCGTAGACCCTTCGAAAATAATCATAAAAAACCTTACATTTTTGAATGCTCTATTCAACAGTGATTTTCGACCACTTACACAATTACAATTTCATATTGAAAACTTTAACTCAAGCTTTAACTAAAATTTAAAATAAAATTTAGCTCAAAAACTTTTGTTTTCTCCAAGTTAAAGCATAATGTTTCAGTAAACAAAATTTCAAATATTTAGGATATAAATTTTCAGTTTTTTTTTCATAACTTGTGAGCTATATGGTCTAAAACTCTATTTCTTTTGTACTATTTTCCTCATATTTTGATTCTTTATCAAAATTATTGAAAAATGAGCAACAATTGTAGCGAAATTTCAAAATTTTTTTAAAAAAATCCAGTCGGTTAAATTTTAATTTTAGTCGACTAAAATCGATTTTAGTCGGTTAAAGTCGACTAACTAAATTTTAGTCGGTTAAAATGATCGACTAAAAATCAACTAAAATTTAGTCGATTAGTATTTTATTTTTAATCGACTAAAAATTAAATGAATTTTAGTTAGTCGAAAAACGGTTTTGGACTCTGGAAAAAATTTTTGTTTTGTGCAAGCTAAAGCATGAAGTTTCAAAGAGTAAAAAGTAAAAAAATTCATGACATAAGATTTCAGTTTTTTCGTCATAACTCGTGAACCATGATCTAGAGCTCTAGTTTTGTCTACCATTTTTCTCATATTTTGATTCTTTATCAAAATCATTCAAAAATAAACATCAATTTTAGCAAAACTTTAAATTCTTTTTCAAAAAAATTCAGGCGTGGACACACAAAAAAAGAGCAAGAAAAATCAAATAAAGATAAAAAAGAGATCAATAATGATCAATTGGAAGCAACAAACAGCAAATAAATCAACAAGTTTCTCTTTGTTGAACTTTCTTGCTATTTTTTGTGTGTCCACAACAGGATTTTGGTACACGGAGAAAAAAACTTTTTAACTGGCATAAAATTGGATCTAGTAAAGCGATTTTATGCCAGAAAAAAATTAAAACTTTATTAGAGCTAAAAAAGTTTTATAAGACATAAAAAGTTTGTATGAAAAAAAATTTATGAGTGTCATAAAGTAGACTTTTTATGCCTCATAAATAGCTTTATTAGATCCAACTTTATGTCAGTTAAAAAGTTTTTCTCTCTGTGTAACAATAAAAGTTTTGGTAATGACAATAAAGTTCAATAAAGAGCATCGTGTGTCTACGCCTGGGAAAAACATTTCAAATATAAATAATTATCAAAATCATGAAGTGTCCACCTCTTGATATTTTTCGCTTACTCATTTAATTTAAAGATGATATCTAAAAACACTGTGACAAAATAGAAAATATTTAACTTTATTATATACACAAAATTCCAAAACGTTTTTATTTAGTTTTTTTTTACATTAAATTCTTTCATTTAATAACATTGACTAATAAAATAAAAAGTTCAACACATATTGAAAGTTGTAAACATCAAAAAAAAACTTATAGCAATTTCATTCAAATCAAATTTTACTTTCCGAAAAGATAATTTCAGTACAGTTGAGCACTTGACACTCTAACAATTGAAAGCAGTCTTTTTTTTGTCTGTCAGAGATTTTCAATAAATTCATCATACTGAGACTTTATCTCATTTTATCTCTCGCACATTTTAAATCAACTTTATGAAAAAAAAAGAATATAATCAAAATATCTCTCAGTGCATTTCATTCTCTAGAATAGTTTCAATTGAGTCAAACGTAAAGTGTAAATGATAAATGGAAAATCTTATAGAACGTAAGCAAATTTCATTAAAAGAATATGTGTCGCAATTATCGGATGAAGCTTTAAATGGAGACTTTGAAGAAATTTATAAGCGAGCACCATTATCTAAAGATGTCCTTTGTGGCATTGGATCTCTACATAATCGATTCTTACAACGGTAAGTTTTTATTGATTTATTCAATGCGTAAAATGACATAAAAATAAAAAAGTGTTCAGACTTGAAAGCAATTAATCAAATATCTGTGCAGAAACTTAAGAAAGTTAATTCAAAATTAATTCAAATTTTATTAGGCATCGGCATTATGCAGATAAGAAGAAGAATTATGCACATAATTTTCTTCTTCTTATTCATTTTTATATGGAAAAATCAAGAATAAGAAGAAAATTATGCGCATAATTCTTCTTTTTATCTGCATAATGCCGAACCCTAAATTTTATTTAATTCGTTCTAAAAAATTCTTGGTAAATTAAAAAATCATTAACTTTCAAATAAATTTGGTAATAATTTGATCAAAATAATTAAAATCTTGCATGCAACTTATACAAGTATCTGCACAAATACTTGACTAGCTGCGTTCAAGTCTGAATCCTGCAATAAATTTAAGCAACTCAAGCAGAAATGAGTTAAGTCCATCTTTGTTTTGATTGTGGTTCCCTTAAAATCTATTAAACGACAAGCTCTGCATGTTAAAAAGTGAAATTTTCAAGGGGTTAGAACTCTTGATAGTGAAAACAAAGTAACCATTGAGAATCAAAAATTTTGTATGAAACTAACAAAACTTTTTGTTATTTTGATAGAGTTCTTCCCCCTTGAAATTTTTATATTTATTGAGTAAACTTTTCTATTGATATTCAATTTATCATACCTTTGTTTAAAATTTTTTAACATGAACTTAGCTCATTTCTACTTGCGTCACCTCATTTATATAATATAAAAATTTCTCTCATTTGACACAGATTTGCCAACAAAAAAGCTTTTATATTAATCTTTGGCTTAGTCGGATTAATTTTTTCATCGACACATAGCTACTACAATGGAACAATAACGACAATTGAAAAACGTTTTAAAATTCCTTCTAAAAATATCGGTATAATAGCGACTGGAAATGATATTACAAGTTTATTGTTATCAACCTTTATAGCGTATTACGTTGGAAAAAGTTAGTTTGTTAAATTATTAAAAAGATTTTTATTATTTTTTAAATATTTCAAGGACATAGACCCACATGGCTTGCTCTGTCTATTTTGATTGTCATTGTTTATTGTTTTATCAATGCTGCACCTCATTTTATATATGGTCCTGGCGAAGAGGCATTAAGTTTAACAAGAGAATATGGTGCAGTAGTAGATGAAGAACAATCTAAAGAGTTGCAAGAGAAAAAAGACAAAAGAATGCTTTGTCAAGTCAATGGTTTGTCATTAAATTACTTTAAAAAAATGAATTTATTGATTAAAATATATTACAGCAACGACACATGAAGGTACATGTCGCAAAGATGAAGGTGATTTTATGGCTCAAGTTTTTTTCTTCGTTGCACAACTTGTTGCAGGTAAAATATAATTCAAATTTATTTTGACTATAACATGACAAAATTCGAAATAATTGACCAATTGAGTGCTTCTATAGCCAAGTGATTGAAACACTGGTTCTGAAAGTTAGTTTGTAGACAATTCTGCTTCAGATTTTTAAAGTTTTGATATCTTGACTTCTTAGCATAAGCGAAAACAAGTTGATTATCGGAATATGAACAAAAATTTTCAAGTAAACCGTACAATAATTTGTATATAAAATACAAATTTAAGATCTTTATTGTCAGATGGTTGGAGTATAACTAAGCGCCAAGAGCATAGCTCTTAAAGACCTACCGTCTTCCCTCGATTATACGAGTCGACTCTTATTTTAGAAACTGGCCAATTTTTAAAATTTAACGTATTTTTTCCCATACTAAATCAAAACAAAACTGAGCAAAAGGTTCTTATTCAAAAAGTGAAGACAAGTTGATTTTCGGAATATAGACAAAAATTTTCAATGAAATGCCTTAAAAAGTTCATTAAAATCAGAGTTTTTGAAAACAGTTAAATTTAGAGAAAGATTGTTGATGATTCTTCATTATTTAAAATTCAAATTCCGTCATAGATAAATTGTCAATATATCGAGCTTGTGACTGCTCTTAAACGTCTAATAATGGCACTGTAACTCCCTAACAAAGGCTTTAAGGAAAGACAAATTATTGACTTATTTAATCTGTTCAAGCTATAATTGCTACTTCTTACAAAGCGAAAACAACTCTATCATTAATTTTTTGTTAATTTCATACCAAGGTCTGAGAATTCTTTTTGTTTACTATGATTACTTTCTCACTCGGTTTTATTTTTTTGTCAAAATCTCGACTTATTATCTTCACTCTTCAAAATATCTGCCTAAATATGACTAGTTTAAAAACTTGAGATCAAATTGGGATCAAAAATTTTTGAAAAAGTTCTCAGACCTTGTTTCATAGAAAATTTTTCAGTTTTAATGGTTACTTTGTTGTCGCTTTTTCTTTAATTTCTTTCATAATTTTGACGTTTAAAACTTTTAACATGACACAATTAACAATTACATATTTTGAGTGATTAAACGAAACAATTTTTAATTCAAATTTATTTTTTCTAGGCATTGGACAAAGTCTCAAACATACCTTAGGGGTGTCTTATTTAGATGACAATATTTTGAAATCAAAAACTCCCGCTTTAATTAGTCTTTCATATTTTATTCGTCTTCTTGGTCCTGCTTTTGGTTATGGACTTGCTTCTTTCAGTCTTAAAGTCTATATTGCACCTGATCATTCACCAACAATTACAAATTCAGATCCAAGATGGGTAGGTGCATGGTACATAGGTTGGATTGTTCTTGGTTTCGCACTTTTTCCTTTTGTTCCACTTATGGCAATGTTTCCAAAAACTTTACCACGTGCAGCTGTAAGAGAACAAATTGCAATTGAGAAGAAGAAAAGAAAAATGGCAAAAACATTGCAAGTGATTGAAGAAAATAATGATGAGAAAGATAAAATCTCATTTGGAGGTTTATTAAAAACTTTCAAAAGATTGCTGACAAATAAAGTTTTTATGCTGAATAATCTAGCGAGTGTTTTTTACATTTTTGGGTAAGATAAAAATGAAATTTATTTCAAAATGATAAATTTAAAATTATTTTTTTAGTCTTTCACCATTTTGGACTTATACACCAAAGCTAATGGAAATTTTATATCATACTTCAGCATCATCTTCAGCATTTCTCACAGGAACATTTGGTCTTACTGCATCAGCCTTAGGTTTACTTTCCGCAGGTCTTGTCATAACAAAATTTAAACCTAATGCACGGAAATTAACACTTTGGAATGTGATTATTGGTTTGATATCAGCTTTAGCTGTTTTCTCATTTGCTTTTATGCCTTGCAATGAAAATGAACGTTCAGTAAATTTAAACTTTGATGCAGCTTGCAATGCAAATTGTAATTGTGAATACATGAAATATTCGCCAGTGTGTGGTGTTGATGGAAAAACATATACAAGTGCTTGTCATGCTGGCTGTATAAGTCTGACAACAACAAATAAAACTAAAATCTATGAAGAATGTTCTTGTGTTGGCAGCAGTGACAATGTTTTAAAGAGACAAGCTAAACGCGGTCCATGTTCAGTTGATTGTGATTCAATTTTAATTATTTTCATTGCTGTCAAGTGTTTAATGAAATTCCTTGGTGCTTCTGGTCGAGCTTCAAATTTTCTCATTGGAATTCGTTGCATAGAAAAAGAAGATAAAGCAGTTGCGCTAGGCTTAGGCATGGCTTTTGTACGACTTCTAGCATCTGTTCCTTCGCCAATATTTTTCGGTTATATTCTCGATTCAGCCTGTGTAGTATTTGGTAAAACTTGTTTACACAAAGGTAATTGCTGGGTATATGACAACAAGCATTTGCGTTATACTTTCAATTTCTTTGCGGCTGGCTGTATTTTTATTGGTGCAATTTTTGACTTTGGTGTTTGGTATTATTCAAAAGATTTAAAAATTTTCGATGATGATGATGAAGAGAAAAAGAAAGAAAAACAAAATGAAAAATAAGAACAAAAATTTCATAGTGATAATTTTATTAAGTTATTTAGTTAATATAATTTAAATAAATAAAATTTGAAATTTTATAAAAGAGAGAAAAATTAATCAAATTTTAATATTTTTGTACTAAAACTCAATCAAAGAATAACAACTATAAAGTCTTTTTTTTTTTTGAAAAAATTCGACATTACGAGCTGAGAAGCATTATAGTGGACCAGAGTTGGGATTTTGGTATTTTGCAGTCACTGTCACCAATAAACTACGCGTTGTAAATTGACTGCTGGCAACCGTCATTATCTGCACTTCGGTGAACAGAGCTTCGACATCTACCGTAGTGCCAGCATTGCTTGATAATTGTAGCTTTCAATAAAGACAAAATATATTAATTTTTCATTATCAAAACATTTAATTCAAAAGTCGGTAGGGCTAAAAAATAATAAGAATACAAATCACCAAAGCTGGTGCTATGTTTTGACGACTCAATTGTTATAGCATTTCTCAGTATGATTTTTTCTTCTTCTAGAAATATTGCTCTTTTCACTGCTAGTTAAGCTCGTTCCATTCAAAGGGTTAAAACTTTTAATAAACAAAACAGAGTAGTCATTGAAAAAATATTTTTTATATGAAAAGTAACAAAAATTTTTACAATTTTTGATAATCCTTTTTGATAGAGTTCGTACTCCTTGGTTCCATCAATGTCAGACATCTAGACTCGAGAAAAATGTCTTAATTTGGTTACTGAGCAGTCAAAGTATCTAAATTTTTTGAAAGTCTAAAAAAGTGTAACCAAAATACGAATCCAGACAGACTGAGACAAAATGTAAATTTCAGATCCAGTATTCGAATCAATCGATTATCGAGGCACTCAATTGCTTGCAAGTTAGAGCAAGAAAAAATAGCTTAGCATAAGGAAAATAATTTTTCTGCTGATAGATGTTTACTGAGAACAAGACTTATGAAATTATTGATTTTCTTCATATTTTCCTCCGATAAATTGTAATATAGAAGAATTTATTTGTATAGCTTGCTTGGTGAATAATCTGAAAAGTCATTCAAAACAAAAGCTGTCTACTGAATGAAACAACAACAAGTTTCAGTGAATGACATCAAGTCAGTTAAGAGCGTTTCTTTGTCTTTTTCACCCTTCAAATGTGCCGATAAAGATATTTCTTTGTGTCTAACATTAAAAGTTCTTAAAAGTCCTTTAGTTGGCGAGAGATGAACACTTGCAACTGATTACAGACGAAGATTGCTTCTCGCTCTTTTGTACATAACTGCAGAGTTGAGGAAAATTTTTATAGATTAAAAAAACAGTTGAAAAACAGCAATATTTGTTGTTTCAACTCTGCTAGAACTTTTAAATGCGATTCTAATAGTATGATAAGAAGATGACTAAAGAAAGTACTTTGAAGCTGCTGTTCAGGTGCTCTTTTGAAAGAATTTTCACTACTAAAAGATAAAGAAACTCAGAAATGTGAAGAAGATAAAAAATTTTTATTTTTCTGTTCAAGGCAGAAGACTTTAAGCTTTATATGGGAAAAAAATTATTTAAATAAGCAAAATGAAAACTTTTTTCTTAAACAGATTTAAAACAAAAAAGAAAACTTATGTCAATTTAAAATACTTTTCTTCTCATTTTAATTTATTCTTTCTAAGAAATTCATCAAGTAGAATCAGCTTTTGATAGTGAAAACAAAGTAAACATTGAAATATACGATCGCAGCGCCCTCAGTAGCGAGTATTGGAATTATATTCCATATTGAAATTTTATTTCGCAATTTTTTAAGTTATGTAAACAGTGATAGCTTTTTAACTAAGCGTCGCTGCAATAACTTTTTAGAACAAATCGAAAGCAAAAAACCGGAAGGGTCAATCTATTGTAGTTTTCGAGATCTCACTTTAGTCTTCGAATAGCCGAACAACCAGCCAGCCAGCTAATGTGAAGACATAAGCTGCATTGTTGTCAACAAAAATGCGCTAAATTTAGTTAATTTGTAAGATTTTTTGATCGAATTATTCTCCCTTGAGTTTTATCTTAAAATTCGCTTGAAAATTCTTTCAACTTCAAGTTTTCTTTATTCCTTTGTTTACCCTCGAGATCTTTTGATGTCGAGAATAAAAATAAAATCTTTAAATGGCCAAAAATTCAGTCACATAGATATGCATGCATGAAATTGCTTCTATCTCTATATTTTCTTTTTATTGTGATAGAAAAATGAGACGAGACAACCATGAAAAGTTTTTCCTTTTCTTATTTTGTCCTTGAGGTCATTTTTTTTGTTGTCTAAAACTGAAAATTTTTAATCTACCAAGAAAATGTTTTTAAAAGCCAAAAGGAAATTAAATTGATAAAAAAAAATTAAGCTGTTCATGAGAACTCTTGTGACTTTGAAAATTTATTCTAAATTGATTTTACCTTTAATATTTTCATCCTTATGGCAAAAAAATTTTCTCTCGTTTTCTCGTTCATTTAATCAACCAAAAAAATATGTTTTGACGTCTAGAAAGATCAATCGATAACTGTATGCAGTTGATTTCATGAAATCTTCATCTTATTTGTGTCTCTTGCAGACAATTTTTCTCTCAATTCTCGACAGCTTTCAAATTTCATTTCGAAATGATTTGGAAAATTTGATATGAAGAGAGAGAAATCAAGATTTTTGTGACTTTTTAGAGATGTTTACTGCATATCAATGCCAAATAGAGAAAAATATGAATTTCGTGCTTGTCTACAAAACTGATAAAAGTCAAACAAGAGAATAAGAAAAAGTCAAATCAACGGAAAACTTTTCACATTGTGCTGTGGGCCACAAAAGGAAAACTTTTGGCAAATTAATAAGCAATCAATTCAGAATTAGTTTTCATTACATACACACACCTAATGACATCTACTTAGTTCCTTGCTGGTTTCTTTTTATATGCCATAAAAAAAGGAAAAACTTTTTCTTTTTCACATAAAATATTATGGCATTTACATAGAACACAGTAGTTGTAAGTAAATAATTGAGAAAGAGGAAGAATTCTTATACAGAGTGAATAAGTAGTGAGAAAATTTTGAAAACATAAAAGAAAAAGAAAACAAAGTTTGAGAATTTATACAAATCAAATTTTTCATAGAAATTTAATGAATAATTTTTGTCCTTAAATCTTGTGAATTATAAATTTTTAAAAGCGAAAACATAGTAAACATTGAAATTTGGAAATTTTGTATCAAAATTATTTTTGTTTAATTTAAATATGTTTGCAATTCTCAAACTTTATTGAAATTTTCACTTATAGAGGGCGCTAAAATCATTTTTATAAATTTCTTGAAATCTCGTTGTTCTTCGGTTGTAAATTTTGTGTATGGAACGAAAGTTATTGGCTAAATTTTACAAATCGAAAGTTTTTCCTAACCGAAAATTTTCTTTGCTAATTTTTTTTTGGATAAAATTTTGGGAAATTTTGAAGATTTTGTTTGGCATTTTTTGGTGAATGCCAAACGAAAATTTTCCTATCCGATTTTTATCTTAGCCAAAAGGTTTCTAATAAAATTTGCCAGCAGGATTTTTTTTTCAATCAGTTGAATGATACCGTCCACCCAAACCGGCTCATAATTTAAAATATATGAAAATTGAGGCCAACAAACAGTTTTTTGTGTCATCTTATTCCAGAAAAATATTTGACGTCTTTAGTGAGCGAAACAATATTTTGCAACAAATAAAATGTTTTTCAGCTCAGTTTATATTTGAACAAATGTTTTATTGAACTTTATAAATTAATATTTTCAATTACGTAGAAATTATTCAATGGAAAGGAAAATTTTTGTTTTTCTCTTTTGTCTTTACAAAAATATTTATATTTTTTTTTTTTGATATTGTTTGTTGATTTCATTGCAAAAGATTTCAATAAGGAAAAGTTATTGCGATAAAAACTTAAAAAATGTAATTTTTTTTTTAATAGAGAGCGCTTAGATCGTTTTTCAAGCGCCCTTTACAATTTTCATAGCAGAATTTTTCGGAAGCTTTTTTGTCTGCCGATATTGGCTGAACCCTAAGAATTTTTAGTAATTAATTTATCTTCCCTAATTGTCAGAAAACGTCTAAAAAATATGTCGCAAGTGATTTTTATGAAATCATGCCCAAGGGCATGGACTCAGGCATAAGTTTATATACTAAGAAAATCTCAAATATTTCAATATAGAATTATGGCATATCGTTGGAAAGGTCTTGACAATTAAATTACGATGGCATTGAAATATTGTGGAACAGTGCATATCAGTCAACCGTGATGTTGGTCAAAAACTTCCCAAATGACATGAAACATAAGCAAAATAAGTCGAATGTTATTCGTCAAACATGCATGTGCATTTCAGGCACTAGAGCATGATCCCTAAAAATTTCTCAATTCTGTTTATTTATTTTGTTTGTTATTGTGATAATTTTTCGAAAAAAAATTAGATTTTAAAAAAGAAAAAATGACCAGTTTGGGTGAAAATGAGCTACTCAAACCCACGTTTATGTGGTGAATTCATCAATTTTCTATTACTTGAATATTATGAGCTTTCAGTGATTAAATTAAAGAAAAAAATGCTCGTAAATTTAAATTTTTTAAAGAGCAGGAACAATTTTCTTTATTATTGATTTTTATGTGTTACATGTTTTCATGATTTTTTTTTTCAACTCAAAACAGATAAAGATGAATTGTTCAACATCAAGTTAGCTGGATTCCTCCCTTTGAAGACATTCCCTTTTGTGATGCAATTCTAAGTTTTGGTGCTTGAACTGCAATTCCATCATTGTTGACAGGTTTTTTGTCATTTGCTAAATTTTAAATGAAAAATTATAAAATTTAAAAAGATTTTTCCTTAAATCTCTTAATTAAAGGTTTATACAATGCTTAAAAATGATTGAAACTGATAAAAAATATTACTAGAAAGATCTTAAAGTTTATTTTCTAACATATGCTAATTTATAAACCAAAAAAAGAAAGATAACATAGTCTTTTCAAAAACTCGCCGGTTTTATCCGGTTTGATAAATATTTAAAAATCTAAGCTTTATATTTTTAAATATTCTTTTCTTACTGATTCTATTAAGCTCCACGAGTAAAATAAAAGTAATTTAAAGGTTTGCAGTGATTTATTTCATTTTGAATTTTTTTTAAAAACCGGCAGAGACAAAAATTGATATAATTCAGCCGCAGCTAGAGCAAAAAACTTCAAATTACTTTTATTTTACTTGTAGAGCTCTATAGAATTTACAAAACTTCAGTTTTGAGATATTTTTCAAACCAGCGAGTTTGCCGGAAAGAAATTTGCCAAAATATTTGTACTTACAAATTGCTGGTAGTTGAATTGGAGCATCAATTGGTAGAGTGGCTACAGTAGTTGCCATAATGTTTGATAAAGTAAATAACATTGAAGAATCTCTTAATTCACAGTCAAAGAATGCGCATGGATCATATTCTAAAATTGTTAAGCAAAAAAATGAAGATGTTGTTATTGTGAAAGCAAAAAATGATTGTATTGATAAGGAATCAGTTATTGAAAAACTTAAGAATAATTTAAATC
>JACWBX010001938.1:44548-73280 GCA_014622435.1 Polypedilum pembai | reverse complement strand
CTTCAAATTACTTTTATTTTACTTGTAGAGCTCTATAGAATTTACAAAACTTCAGTTTTGAGATATTTTTCAAACCAGCGAGTTTGCCGGAAAGAAATTTGCCAAAATATTTGTACTTACAAATTGCTGGTAGTTGAATTGGAGCATCAATTGGTAGAGTGGCTACAGTAGTTGCCATAATGGTTAAAGCTGATTTTATAAAAAAGAATAAAATTTAGTTTCTTTGTATTACTGTTTCTCGCAAGAGGTAAGAACTCTTTCTAGAAGCAAAACAGAGTAGTTTTTTGTATGAAAAGTATTTAAAAATTTTGATATTTTTGATAGAGTTTGAACCCCTTGGTTTCTCATATATTTTACGAATAAAAACTTTCATAATTAAAAATGTCAGAAATCGTACTAAAACTTTACTAACCACACAAAAGTGCCAAAGTAATGATAATTTTCTTTTCCATTTTTAATTATTTTCACGTCTTAACTTGTAGACTTCAGAATAAAAACTATTTATTGCCTTGATAATGTGATGCAAATTTATAGTGATCGATAAACATGTTTTTTTTATTTATGACACAACTTTAAATTTTTTTTACGTCAGATACAGGTGAAAAATAACTAACGCTTGGGTCTATGTAGACAATGTTTTTGTGTAGACAAAATTGCAGACCGTAGACTTTTAAAAAACACGTTTTTTTGGCGTTTCTTAAGATTCTTAACGATTTTTGCGAAAAAAATTTTTTATAACTCAACTCCATGCCCTACATATACTTTAAAAAATTTTTTTTGATGATCTCACCAACGCGTCGAAACCTTTTCAAAAAACCCTCGATTATCTTTCTACGACTTACCGCACTTGAGTTATCACTGCTAGCCAGCAAGACATAGTTTTGCACTGAAAATAATCAACTTTTATTTGGATTTATTTTAATTAAAATTTCTCTGAAATTTTCTCTAATATAAATAAATTTCAAGTAAAATATAAATATTTTTGTAAAGACAAAAGAGAAAAACAAAAATTTTCCTTTCCATTGAATAATTTCTACGTAATTGAAAATATTAATTTATAAAGTTCAATAAAACATTTGTTCAAATATAAACTGAGCTGAAAAACATTTTATTTGGAGCAAAATATTGATTCGATTACTAAAGATGTCAAGTATTTTTCTGGAATAAGATGACACAAAAAACTGTTTGTTGGCCTCAATTTTTATGTATTTTAGTAAATAAATTTTATTAAAATTAAATGGGGAAGATCAAAAAATATTTTTAATGTCAAAGACGTTCCTATTTTTACTGATTTTTCATAACTAGAAGAGCATAGAGTAAAAGTTGATAAGTCATTTTGTATTACTAATTAGTACTACAATAAAAGATTTTAACATTGAACAAATAAGTTGTCTGGATGGAACAAAAGTTTTCAGCCAAGAAAACTTTTGGTAAGTAAAATTCAGCCTGGTAAAATTTCCTATTGGATGAAAACTTTCGTTCCATTCAAAATGTTTTTCTGTATTTGTGAGGGATATGATTATTTTTTATCATCTTCTCCTTCATATTCATGTCGGAAATAACTAGTATAAAAGACTTTAAATTCGATATTTTATTGAAAATTGTTCAATTATGAAAATAAAAACACGATTTTAACGCCCTCTATAAATGAAAATTTAACTGAATTTAAGAATCGCTTTTATAAGAAAAAAATGTCATCAAATAAAGCAAAGGGTGCGAACTTCATCAAAAAAGTATCAAAAAATCAAAAAATTGATCAATCAAATCAAATTTGATTTTTTGATGTTTCCCATACAAATTTTTGATTTTTCTAGATTTTTCAATGATAACTGTGATCGATTTTTATTTGAAGTATCAAACGATCTTACCCCTTGAAATAAAGACAGTCAAAGTGTAAAATAAATAAAATTTATTACGCTTAAAAGTTGTTTCTTTCAATTCATCTAAAATTTGTTTCATTTTATTTTTCAAAGATGGCAGCACATGTTCATGCTCATGTAATAAATCAAAATTTTATTCTTTATATTGAAATAAAATTTTCATTTCTTTTTTCAATATTTTATTTTTATTGTGTGAATAGAAATTAATTAAATAACACAAAAGAATTCTTTTCATAGGAGAAGAATTAAATACATTAAATTTCACTTTTTTTTGCATCTTATACAGAACAATTAACAATATGAAATACATTACAAAGTGTTTTAATAATCTTTTCATGGGAAATGGGCAAAGAATGTTTCTTAAAAATCATAAAAGAAAAAGAAATTTACAAATACATTCCGTTCACAAGAAAATCTGCATCTACAGCTTTTCCATGTCTTCTTCTTCTCACATTAACACGTCTCATGCGACAACCGATAACGACGGATAGAGCAGCCAATACCAAACAGCCAAGTGTTAAAGATAAAATCGCTCCTGTTGGCTTTTCAACGTGACCACTATGTTCAAGAATAAATTGAGCGTCATCATTTGCATCACTTTTCAATTGTTTCAATTGTTCATGTAAAGGCTTTTCATGACTTTTTTCTTTCTTCTGATTCTTCACTTTTTTATGTTTTCGTTGCTTCTGAAATTTTAATTAAAAACTTAGACCAAGTTTTAAAGTTTAGGTTTGAATTACCTTTTTAGGAGCTTCAGTAGTTGTAATATCATCATTTTCAACCTGAACTTCATCACCATCGACATATTCATCTGAATATTCTGAATTTTTATGTTGCTGCTCTTTTTTATGAGTCACAAGTTTCTCATCGATTTGCTTTGGTAATTTTTCAGGCCAATTACTTTGCTTTGGGGAAATTTGAACTATTGGCTGTGACTGTTGTTGTTGTTGTGGCATTTGAGGCCAATCATTTCGCGTCATTTGTGGTTGTTCACGATAAATTTGATCATCCATTTGTTGCTGTTGTTGAGGCATCATGTTGTAGGCATTTCTTTGATATTGAATTGGAAAATTATTGTTGTTATTTGGTGATAGGATGCTATTTTTATGATTAAATATGCGACTTTCAGAATCAGTGTCTATAAAAAATGGAAGAGAAAAATTTTTGACTCTTGATTATTTATAAAGTAGATGTCTAACATGTTCTCATTTGTAGAGCATTTATAGTAACAACAATGTAGTCACTTTGACTGACTGGCTGAGTTGCAAGTTCTCGAAAAAGTTTCTTTATTAGAAATCTGTCATTACCCAGTGGGAATTTTTTTTCAGCCGGAATCCGAAAGCCATCCTTCGTTCAGTCCGGCGGCTGAACTTGAAAATATCAGAAAAAGAATTAGAAAATTTTTGAAAATTCTTATAGTCCGGCGGCCGGAGTCAGAATATTAGGAAAAATTAGAAATTTTTTGAAAATGTCAGTTTTTTATATGAACAATTTTTTGGCCGGATAGTCCGGCCGCCGGACTAAATTCAATCCGGATCGGGAGAAATATTAGAAAATTCTGGATTCAATTTCTCACTGGATAGTTGCAAAATTCGATAAATTTTGAACTAAAAATTTCCATATTGAAAATTGTAAACAAAACTTTTTCTTCGACTACTAAGATTTTTTCAGCGAAGCGTTTAAAGCTTTGCGTTAATTTTAAGATTTCAAATTTAACTAGACCGTTATTTTCAGATAAATTACATCTACTTTAAAGAACAGATTTGAAATTCTAAATCAATTTAAATTCCAGGCGTGGACACATAAAGAAAGAGCAAGAAAGATCATCAAATTGCTTTTTGTTACTCTTTTTATCTTTATTAATCTTTTTTGTGCTTGCACACCAAGGAATTTAATCTGGATAATTTGGTGTCGAAGTACAAAAAATAGCAAATAAAAGTAATGTGTGTCTATACCTGGTTTAAATCATTCATTTTACACTCTTGATTATTCATAAAGTAGATGACTAACATGCTCTCATTCTTCTAGTCTTTGCATTACTTAAACTCATTCACATGAGAATTTTTTTTTCGCTAAAAATAAAACAATAATTTTTTGTGTGTTCTTCTTTCTTCTTGGCCAGTTTCGTATTATTTTTTTTAAACCACACATGAAAGAAGAAGAAGAAAAGAAATTTTTCTTAATTGAAGATAAAAGAAAGAAGAATTTAAAACGGAAGTGAGCAATAAGTGACTCTGAAATGTGTACGATAATTTAACAATTCTTCATGGAGATAAGCAAATAAACTTAAGTGTATGACAAATGCTTTCTCTAATGCCTGAAATTGCGTCGCACTCGGTCTAAAGTCTCAAATTGAGTCGCACTCGCTCTCATTACTCAATTTATTCGAGTCAAATAATGCCAGATTATAAGCTTGCAAGCGCATCTCTCTTTCATGGCATTCATGACTAAGCATTGAAAATTGAAAAGAATACCGTTCGATAGTTACTTTTGTTGTTATGGAAAGGTCATAAAATTGAATGTTTTGTTTGTCATGAACATTCACTTCAATCGCTTGCTGTTCTAATTTCAATTATATTTAATGAAATCTTTTTCTAATTGATGATGCTTCAATTGGCATTTCAAGGTTATTTTGAAATAAAAAGAGATGAATTTATAGCATAAAAGGGCAAATTAAGGAAATTTATGAAGTAATGTAAAAAACATTATTCTGCTATTTAAACATGAATCAATTCAAAAACGTTTAAACCTTTTTCAAACTGTGCCTTGAATAAATTATTTTCTCTCTTCATCATGCTTCTGTAACAGAGTTGTAAAAGTAAAATTTACTTTTTAACTTTTGGCTACTTTCTATAGTAGATTTTGGCTACTGGCTACAGACCAGTAGTTTAACAACTCTGCTTCTGTTATTTTCACTCTTTTTCTAAACAAATTGAGTTCTCACTTACCCATGTATTGAGCAACAATGTGATTTTGTTGTGGATATTTTGGTGCTGACATCGGATCTTCACGATTATGCACTAATGGTCGTGGCATTTGATTGAAATTATCATTCATCTGCAATTAATTCAAAGTTTAATTTCAAAATTTTATTGTTATTTTTAATAATGCTTACATTAACAGATGGCACAGCTCGATTTCTATTAATTTGATTATCTAAAATTTTAGGTTGATTTTCAACGCCTGCTAATAAATTTTTTACTGTGACAACATTGTTAGCGGGACACTAAGAGAAAGAAATTGTTGAGTTTAATATTTTATCATAAATTGAGTCACTTACTTCAGGTCCTTCATCACTTCCATCTTCACATTGTGCTATTTGGTCGCATACATTGTAAATCTTTAATAAAAGTTAATACGAGACATTAATCAACTGCTGCTCTTCTAAATTACTTGCAATAACTCACCGCTATGCATTCTTTACTCGTCTGACATTGAAATTGAAATCTGCCACATGTTGTTGGTGACTTTGTTGTTGTCTGTGTACTTGTTACATCAGCCAAACGAATACCAAGTGGTGGAATTGTTGACGTTGATACAATTTGAACAGCTATAACGTCAGAAGATCTATAAAGAAACAAAAGTGAAAATGTGACAAGAAATTCACGTTATAGTTTTACTCACTGATGATATGGACGCTTCAAATTTACTAATTCTAATTCATTTTGTGAGAGTTTTGGTTTCACAATACTGGGAGATTGTAAGTCACTACGTGTTGAAGTAAGGATGCCACTTGTATAATTAGAATGTCCTGTAAATTTGCATCGAAAATCATCGGGTAGACCACAGTGAAAGAGAAAGCATGTTCCAGAAGTCTATTGATAAAAAAGTAAAAATTAAATTATTTTGAAATTTATGATGGATTTTAAATTGATTGAGCTGTAAAAATGTATATAATTTAAGTATTCAATACTAAATTTTTTGAAAATTTTAGTGCTCAGCACAAGATGTTTGTGTTTCAATGCTCAGCGCTTAAGGTTTAAGTTTTTCATTGCTCAAATCTAAGTGTTTAAGTGTTTCAATTCTCAATTTTGAATGTTTAAATATTTTAATTCTCAACTTAAAAAGTTTGAAAGTTTTGGTTCTGAGCACAGTTTTAAATGTTTGAGTGCTCAGCACTGAAGGTTTGTGTTTTGGTGCTCAGCACTGAAGGTTTGTGTTTTAGTGCTCAGCACTTAGTTTTAAGTTTCAAAACTCAACAGTGTGTGCTTAAGTGTTTTAACGCTAAGCCTAAGATTTTATGACGTTTAGTGCTCAGCAACAATTTATTAAACATTTCAATGCTCAGTATAGTTTTTGAGTGTTTTGATAATCGTCATTTGTGTATTTTAATGCTTAATATAATTAAAGCGATTAACAAAAGTTTTAGTATAAGAGGGTCATAAAGCTGATCGAAAGCACTAGTTTAAGCAATAATATTGGATTTAAAACAAAACTTATTTAAAACATCGATTTTTTTGATTATTCTTCATAAAAACTTTTTCTGCCACTCTACAGAATCTTTCAATTAAATATTCTTGTTCATTTTTGATTTTTCTTATTCATATAAGATCACCCTAAATTAAAAAAAAAAAAATAAAAAAATACAAAAAGAGCATACTAATAAACTGAGTCATTTAAAAACTCAACAAAAGGAGAGAGAGAGAGAGAAAAAACATTAATAAGGTTTCATGTCTTGACCCAAAAAAGAGTATAAAAGAGAGAAGCAAATGAGGCGAATTAAAAATCACAGATGATATCATCGTAACAAGAATTTCAAGACGGTTAGACGCTTAGTTGTCTGCTTTGTTCTGCATGACTCAACCACATTAAAAAAAATGTTCGATTTCTTTTTCAATGTTGTGTCAATATTTACCTTTTCTTCAAAGATGAAAACATCGCATTCTTCTTCAGCACAACAGAGCTTCATGCAAGCTTCATTCGATGATATATCTTCATCATAACTATTTATGAATCTCGCACCCATTGCTTTTGACTCTTCAGTGCGAATAATTGTCGATTGATGAATCTTGAAATTATCTAAAATGAAAATTTATTAAATTTAAATTTATTATTTTTCAGCTCTTGCATGCAAACTTGACTGAAACTTGCATGCAAGTTGACTTAGTAAAAAGCCCAAAGCAAATTTAAATGAAAGTTAAAAATTCTTAAATTTATCAAGGATTGAAGGAATTAAATAAAAACTGAATGAAGTAAAGACATTTTTGAATAAGTCAACTTGCATGCAAGTTGGACAATAAAAGTCAAGTATTTATGCTTGTTGCCAGTCAAGTATGAATGCAAGTGCCTACATTTCTGTGAATAAATTAAATTAAAGCTTACCAATGCACACATCGACATCTAAGCGTTTAGCTATATTGTGCGTTTGATCATCATAAGCTAATGTCACGTAACTATTTAACAACAACAACAACAACAATGGTATTAAATTAAAGTAATGCAATAGCATGTGTTTAAACGCTTTAATTTCCATCTTTTGGTCACAGTTCTTGCTCAATTTTCTTAACTCTTTTAGAAAATTATATGAGAAATTCAATATTGTTGGTCTTTTACTTTATTTTTTACTCTTTGAAGCTTTTGTATGCAACTAAAAGTCACATAATTACACAATAATCATTTCAAAAATTCACAATTTATCTAAAATACTGTAAAATACTGAAAATTTTAATTTTTTCTTTCTAATAAAAATTTTCTAATAGTAATGACGGATATCAACAAATCTCCTGCTGTCTGTGACTGAAAAATCGATAAGAAAAGAAAATTTTGTGCAATTGCACTCCCCCTTTGATAACTTTCCATTGCGCATGACAAAAAACTAAATTCACAGCATCAAAATCCGGAAAATGAGCCATAAATTCTTCTTCTTCTTTTTACTGCTGTGAACTTGTGTAATGCAATGTGTGTGTGTTAATGAACTTTTTTAACCTCTTCTTTCTCACTCTTATCTCAATGAATATAAAAATGACACAAAGCAAATGAAGTTTTTTGGACTTGTAAATTGAGCAGCAATGAACTTGAGAGAATTTTTTGCACAATTAATTGAGTATTAAGACTTTATTTATGAAATAATTGACACTTTAATCTATTGAATTAAATGAAAAGATTTTCTTACAAAAGCTTCCGTAATTGCAATTAAAAACTGATGAACTAAGAAGATTAATTTTTGAATTTTTGAAACAGCAAAATAATTAAATAAAAAAACTTATAAAGTTGTTCTCAAACTTAATTGATTTTTCAGTTAAAGAGGGCGCTAAAATCGTTTTAAATTTTTAAATACATTTTTCCAAGGTAGGAACAGATCCAAAAAAAATTTTTATTTTTCAAGCTCGCCTACTGACAGTGAAAAAAGTCAGTACACCAACTTTTACTAAAAAGCTTTTATAAAACTCTTAAATAAATTAAATTTTCAATAAAATTTGTTTAGTTCTAACAAATTTTCAAATTCTAAGCAAAAAAATAAAACTTTCGTTGCGAAATACCTTGGAAATCAACAGAAAACCTTAATCAAAATTTTTTATAAAAGTTTTAGAAAGCTTTCTAGTAAAAGTTGGTGCTTTAACTTTTTTTCGCTGTCAATAGGCGAGCTTGAAAAATAAAAATTTTTTTTGTACTGTTCCTACCTTGCATATTTCAATTAAAATTTTTTTGCAAGAAACTGTTCTGAAAAGGTAAAAACTGTATTTTGTTAGTATCTTACACAAAAAATTTTAAGAAAAATTGAATTTCTGACGAAATTCTTCATTAAAGCCAAGGCTTGAGAACTCTTTTTTTGTGAACTAATTAAACTCTTTGTATATTTAGGAAAAAGTTAAAAATGCAACAGATTCATAAGAATTGGTTTAGCAGTTTTTGAGAAAAATCGACTCTCAAACTCAAATAAATATAGTACTATGAAACTATAGCTCAAAATACAAGTTCTAAATACTTTTGGAACTGAATAATTATTCAGTTTAAGAGAAATTACAACAACAACAACAAAGTTTGAGAATCGCTTTATAACTTTACAAAATTTTTACAGCATTTATTTCATATTTTCTTAATATAATCACAAATCCCTATCTAACAATAACTCAATAACTTCACGCTCAATTTATCACAATATTCTCAGGTCACAAAGAGTTCACTAAACGCACTTCTTTTTCCATATAATCGTCACCAATCTCTCTCTCTTGTACTCCATTCATAATGTTTTAAAAATTTCATTCAACTCAAACAAATTGCATTTTCACATTATTTACGAAAAAGTTCAGTAGCCTTTGCCCATGACAACCAAGTTGCTTCACTTGAGTTCACCAAAAAAAAAAGTTATCGTGCCATAAATGCAATTTAAATTTCCATTGCGCATCCTGGAATGTTATAGCTGCATGCTTGTGACAATCAAGTTTTTCTATCGTGTCTAAGATTAGTTCTCATTGAAAGAGCGTCACTGTGAGACACGTGCACTCTTTTTTTGGAAGATTCGAGTAAAAAAGAAGAAAAATCCATTTTAATATAGTTAGTTTGCCTTAAAAAATTTCAATTTGTTGTGTTTTATTGTGATTTCATTGAGATAAAGATTTTTTTTAAAATCGAAACAATTTAGTCAAAGTAAGTAGAAAAAATCAACAATTTAGCAATTTCTTTGCCTTTTCTACAATACGTGTATATTCTCAACTCATCAATTATAAAGACTGCTTGTTCATTAAAGGCAGCAAAAAAAAAGACACAAGAAAAAACTAGAAAGAGGCAGAAAAGTAATTGATAGAAAGGATGAGGAAAAAGAAATGGGTGGTTGAAAATTTATTATCATAATGTTTGCATTTAAAGGAGATAAAAGTTTATTTTAAAATACAATCAAATTTTGATCAAGACAAAATTTTTATAATGTTGACTTTAATGAATTTTCACTTATTTCCAAGGGAAATCAATTCTTGATAGCGAAAACAGAGTAACCATTGAAATTCAAAAATTTTGTATGAAACTAACAAAAAATTTTTGTTAATTTGTTAGAATTTTTAATTGAGTTCTTTTCCCTTACCTCTTATCAAGCGGAAAGATTTTTAATTTTAGATCATGTTAGAACACTTTAGAGAACTTTAAATGAAAGTTCTTTTCCCTTGCCTTTTACCAAAGAGAAACAACTTTCATTTTAGATTTTGTTATAGCACTTAAGTGCACGTTAGAGAAAATTATTTCACCTTGTCTAAACAAAGACGAATGAAAAATGTTAAAAGAAAAGTTTCTAGTTAACAAAGGATAATAAAGATGAAGTGTTAGAACTTTAATACTCATGAGATCACACCTTAACTGTTGCCTAAGCAATTTATTCAGCAAACTTAATTTAAAAGTTTAGAAAAATTAATAAAAGATGAGAAATTTTCAACTTTTCCTCAGCTGCTCATTAATTTATTTTCATTCAAGAGTAGATTGAAGGTTTAAAAAGTAAAACATTTTTTCTTTGTTCAAGAATGTCGCATGATGACAATAATTTATCTATTTATATGACTGAAGGAATGTTTGATATATAAATTAGCAAGGCGAAACAACTGTTGGTATTTCATAAGTTTTTGGATAAGTTGTTTAACCTAGAAAATCAGTCTAAAAACTTGATTTATAATTTAAAATAAATTTTAAGTAATATTTGTTACATAACTTGCAGTAAAATATTTTGAATGCTGCAAATTGAAATAAAAATTATTCTTCCTGGCATGAACACACAAAAAAATAAGCAGCAATAAAGAACAAATAAAAGCAAATTGAAAAAACTGGGAGCAATGAGTTGCTCTTTTTTGCTCAGTTTGGATCTTTTTTGTGTTTCCACCAGAGCCCGAAATCGAATAAAAAATCATATGCTAAGTCTAAGACTAAATTTAGTCAACTTACGTACAACATTTTAGTCAACTTCAGATTCTGGTTTCTACGCCAGGATTTTGGCTTAATTCTTTTTTAAAAAAAGTAAATTTCAATTTCAAAGCAGTAACAACATCGTTGATGTCTACGTAGATCTACTCGTAAATTTGTCTACATAAACGAATTCATAGACCGTAGATATTTTTTTTCGTCTACATGTAGACATCCATCTAAGTAGAAAAAGTTTATAGACGTAGACGTCTACGATAACAGCACCATGTCAAAGTACAAAAATCAATAATATTAACCGTCAGAGACTTGTTAGGAGCACAGACGGAGAAAATGGGGAAAATGGGGCTTTTTTCTTTGAAGAAAATGGGGTAAAAAATGAGCAAAAACTGTAAACTTGGAGCACCATGTGTCTACACCTGAATATTCTTACAGAATTTTTATTCTTAAAGCATGAGAGCATAATTTATTAAACTCAAAATGCAACCAACTTACATTCAATTTTTTATCATATTATGAGAAAATTCAAGCTCTGTTTCTTGCATAATCTATCACTCTTTTAAAATAACATTTGTAAGGAGAAAAAAAATGAAAAACAAGCTGCTTAGCATCATTATAAAAACATAATAAGTGTTTACAAAGAAATCATGAATAAAGAGTGTAAGTAAGCGAAAAGAGCTCAATCATCTTACAAACGAATGAAACTTACTGATTTTCTTATAGAATAAATCATTTCTAAGAATTCATCAAGCAGTAGTTATCTGTCTTTGTTAGTGATAAATTTGATAAAAGAAAAAAGAAAATTTTCTCTCTCGTTGCTATGATTAAGTTTGTTGTTGATGAAAATTCTCAAGAATTTCATCTGTAAATCAAGGGAAAATAACAACAAAGTAAACATTGAAAATTCAGAAATTTTGTATCAAGTTAGCAAATTTTCTCAAGGAGTTAGAAACTAAGGAGAAAGGTGAATGAGGCGAATTTTTTGTTTACAAATAAATGAATGAAAACAAAACAAATTTTTTTTTCAAATAGAATCTGTTTATAATTGGTTTATCAAAGTATTTTATTTAATGCTTTATCAACGCTTTAATATTGTTTTCAAGTCCTAAATTAGTGCAAAATACTGATTCAAAAATTTTAGCTTAATGTTATGTGACAAAATGTTGTGAAACAAGTGATAAAACGCGCGAATTTCCTCCCAGTTTTCAACTCCTTTCCAATTTTCTTGATAATTTGTTAATTTTTTTGATTAAGTTGCTTCTCCTTGCTGTAATTGTTGATATTCTATGAAAGAAAATTGTATAATGCCACTTAACATAAGAGTTTTTATACTCACTTCAAAAGTTGATTAATCTTCTTAGTAAGCAAATCAAAAAGTCCTTCAAACTGCTTATCTTACTGTCATAAACCATTAATTAAACTTAAAAGAAAGAAAAGTAATTAAATATGATAGCAAAATGCCAGGTGTAGACACAAGTTGCTCTTTTTACTTATCCATAATAAATTTCCAAAATCCTGGTCTACAGGCACAATAAAGAGTAAGAAAGAGCAATTTGTTGAACTTTTTTGATCTTTCTTGCTTGTGTCCAGGCCTGAGAAAAAATTCTTTCTGCAACTTTTTTACCTTATACAATTCAATATTTTCTTTGTTTAATCTTCAAACACCCACAAACCAAATAGCAATGCACAATTTCATTATCTTTTTCTTTTCCAACTTGCCAAATTTAAAATTCCATGACTCACTTTAATCTGTAGCAGTAAGAGAGAAAAAAATTTAATGCTATAAATTTACCAAGGGGGAAGAACTGTATCAAAAAATCTAACGAAATAACAAAAATTTTTTGTTAGTTTCATATAAAATTTTTGAGTTTCAATGGTTACTTTGTTTTCGCTATCAAGAGTTCTAACCCCTTGAAAATTACAATGTGTGGGCTTAAAAAAACAATTTTGCAATCGCATGCAGCAGTAGAGGAAGAAAAAGAAAAATTTCAGCAGTTTGTTGATGCACGAAATGCATTTAAGTTGCAATGTTTTCGATTTATCAATGTGTGTCTTTAAAACTTTCTGACCTGATTCTGTTTTCTTCTGTATTTCTAGGGTTCGGAATTATGCAGATAAGAAGAAGAAAATTATGCGCATACTTCTTCTTCTTATCTGCATAATTCCGAACCCTATGTATTTCTTATATCTCTGATATTCGACATTCCCGAAAATGAAAAAAAGTCACGAAGAAAAGTTTCTTCAACTTTTTCTTGGTTTCAGGATAAAATAGAGTAGAGTAGGTTAGTGAACGCAAAATAAGAGAGAGAGAGAAAATTTAATTTTCTGGCATAGACAGGGAGAATGAAAGCAAATGACTTCGATTATATAATGTACATGTAGGGGAGAAAGAAATAATAAAGGAATTTCAGCTTCACATAAGAAATTGTAAGTGTTGCGCAGAATCAATGATGAGAAGTAGTAAAAATTGTGCCCAGTATCCTTAAATTTATGACATCAGGAAAGTCTTTGTTATGTTTGATCAGCAATTCACTCTTTGCAGCTAACTCATCCTTCAAATAAACATTTCCGTTTTCCTTCTTCTCTCACTGTCACAATTTTTACATTTGAAATAGCATGAATGGGGAAAATTTCTTATGTTGATTAATTAAGAATTGTCTGAATGAGTTATAAAGAGAAATCTGACAAATTTTTATGTAATGCAAATTAAGTGAAAAATTTTATTTTTAAATTTGCGTAAGCTTGAATTTTGTTTGATAACCAGGGGGGCCCAACTGACCGTTATTTCCCTTAATTTGAATTGGCGCGCATTTTCGTTTCCCTTAATTTTCCGTTAAAAAATTCGTTACAAAGATTATAATTTCTGAGAAAACAATAGATATTCCTTATTTTGCTTATTTAGTTGAAAAGAATTCACTTAACAACGATTAAAGAAGCTAAAACATTCTAATTTCATTTCGCATTTCTCTTTGAAAACAAGAAACTCGAAATTTTAGCGTGTTTTTCTCAATAAAAATGTTAAATTTTTGCAGTAAAACGCGTTCAAATTCAAGAATTTTAAATTCAAATCTGAGCAAAAATAACCGCCACTTTTTTGTATTGAGACCCCCTGGTTAGATATTAAAAACAATTATAGCTAAATAATTAAAAGTTCAAACGTTTTTATTTTCAACTGAAAAGAAATCAACTTCAGCAAGCAGAAATTTTTTTATGAAATGCATAATTTGACATTTTACCAAGTGAATCACTAACAACTATTTGAAAATTGCTACTGTCAGGCGTTTTTTGAATTTTACTTCATAGAAAAATTTTTATTATCAAAATAGCACAAATTTATCACTTACCTTTTCTTTAAATGAAAAATTATTCACTAATGGAAAGACCAAGGGGTGCGAACTCTTTCAAAATTGCAAAAATATTATCGAAAAATGCAAAAAAATCTTTCGATAATTTTCATACATAAAATAATTTTTCAATGCCTACTATATTTTGTTTATCAAAAGTTCTGACCCTTTGAGAGAGACAAAAGAACGTAATAAATAAATAAATCTCAATAAAAATGATGGTCTACCATGAGATGAAAGAATATGATAAAAATGTTATACAACGAAGAAATGAGTTTACACTTTAAATTTGATTAAAAATCTTAATAATTTTCATTGCGTATAAACTTTTTTACGAACATAATGCGCGATTAACTCTCTTTCTCTGTAAAAATTAATTTCTTTGTCTCTTCATTTTAACTCTACTTTTGTATGACGTTAAAATTTTAATTTAATTCATTGTTTATTATTTCTAATGATTTGAGTTAAGCAAAATTTTGAATTTTAAAATATTTTATATAAAATTGATAAATTTTTAAATAACTTCCCAGTGAGAAATTTAGTCTTGAATTTTTTAATATTTCCCCCGATCCGGACTAAATGTAGTCCGGGGGCCGTCCTTTCCGGCCAAATTTTCATATAAAAAAACTAACATTTTCCGGACTTTTTAGTTTTTTTCTAATATTTGGACTTCAGCTATCGGACTAGACGAAGGATGGCCGCCGAACAAAAAAATTTTTAGTCCGGCCACCGGACTCCGGCTAAAAAAAAATTTCTCACTATGTTCTTTCTCTTCTGAAAAAAAGAAAAATAAATTAAAGAGAAGAGAATAAATTTTTAACTCTCATTTTATTGCTTATACTTTGTCTGAATAAACATTTTAACAGTTCTTAATTTAAGTATGAAAATTTTAATAAATTTGACTTAATTTAAGTCGAAAGTTAAAATTCAATAACAAAAATCTAAAAGAGATTATAATAAATAAAATATAAAGAAATTCGCCATTACTGGTGTTTATATAAAACAAGTTGTTCTCTTTATTTTCTTAACTTTAAGGTAAAATTTTCAAAATAAAAATTATTAATCAAAATAAATTGTTGTTGTAACTTTTTTTTACTTAACAAATTTTAATTTACTAAATTTCTTTTTATATATAACTTGAGTTAGGTCTCAACGTGTTTTATTTCATTTTCAATCTTGTTTCTATGAAATTCTCTTTTCTCTCTTACTCTCTCTCTCTCATTCAATTTTTATTCTCTCATTTCATACAAAAATTTGTTTCAACTATAGAATAAAAATTTATTTTCATTTGTTTGTGAATCTCGTGCTGTTAAGACGCGGTTAAGAGAAGAAGTGATAGAGAGAAAAAAAAATATTTTTGCGGAATCATTCTGGATTAAATAAAAAGAGGTGAAAAAAAAAGTGTGATAAAAAAAAATTATTTTTCAAGTGTCCAATTGAGCACTTGACAAGAATAAAATAAGAAAATTGCAAGAAGTAAAGAATTAAAAGAAAGAATAAAATTGTGTGTGCAAAGTGAAAAGCAATTAGTGAAGAAGCAACAACAATAAAAGCAAAAAAAAAAAAATGTAAGAAAGAAAAAAGTTAACTGATCTTCTTGTTTCTAAAGTTCTTTTATTTTTCTGGTTAAACCTTTAACTGGTTATTTTTGTAAGAAGAAAAAGAAGAAGAAAATTTTTACGTATGAAGCTCATTCTCGCGGATTCTCTTACCGTTCTTTTTATATATTGATTGAATGAAATAAAAAAATTGACGCATTTCACTGTTTGTGCTACATTTGTAAAAGAAGAGAGTTCGATACCACATCGAGCATCACTCTCTGAATTGAGGAATTCATAAAAAGTTGTTGGAAAGCATTATTCAAGTTTCTCTTTTCTTATTATCGAGAGTCTTGTAAAATATGATTAAAAAAATGTTTATTGAAGTTGTTTGATAATACTTGTGATGTTTATGTAGAGAAATAAATGTCATTTTATCACTAAAAAATTTTGACCGTTAAAAAATAATTTCGAAAATATTTGAATTTCGAAATTTGTTTTCGAAAATCATTTTTCGAATTAAAATCAAAATGATTGAAGTTTTAAGCTCGACTGATGTGCGAAAAAGTCTGTTTTAGTTTAATAAAAACATCTAGTTACACTGTAGAATATTCATAATTGACTAAATGATGTTATTTAATTTTTTTGTTAACGAACTTTTCAAATTTCATATAATTTGGAAAAATCGTAGTAGGCTTTTTAAAATTTTCTAACGGTCATGTGAAACTACAAGAAATTTATTTGTTAACATCATAATTGTCCATTCCTTGCTGATTATGTCTTGCTGTTTTCATTCGTGGCATGTGCAATAAATAACTATCATATTACTTCTATCTATTTTACATACATGTGTCCACTGTGCTAAAAAAATTGTTGAATTCAGCAAACAAACAAGTCCAATGAACTCATTCTAAAATAATAAAAACTAAATTTTTTTATATGTTTGCTATGCGAAATTATTATTGTTACTTTGACCTCACTGACGTCAATTGTGTTACTGTTTTTAACTTGCTTGCACACGGATGAGTCTCTGTTCATGCTCTTATCAGTTAGAAAAAATCATTGACATCAAAAACATGAATGAATGATGAATGTCAAAATAAATTAAAAAAATCAACTATGAAAGTTGTAAAAAAAAATTTCATTTTATTCATATAACGTAAACTAAGTAAACTTTGAAACGTAGAAAAACTATTAAAAATTTTTATTAGAATTATTTTCCCTTGATTTTATTTAAAAATCAATACAGAAACAACAGTAAATTGCAATGACTCATAAACTAAAAATCCAGACTTCAAGTCTCCCTAAAAATAAAATGAATTATTATAATTACACACATTGTATACTAAAACCATAAAAGAAAAACGCAAATGCAATAATTACTCAATCTTATACCGTAAATATACGCTTATGTCTATTATCATGGCAATGATAGGATCCTCAGACACACCTACACAATTTATCTAACTTAACCTTTTGCATTTTCCTTCTGTTTCAGATTCTAGATTTTTACAGCCTAAGGGGAATTTGTGAAGTACTAAAAAAGAAGAATACTTGCTTGCCCGTGACTCACACACGTCAAGAAATCGATTGGAAAATTGTAAGTAAATATTCGCATTCATTTGCTTTTGTATGTCTGCATTATTGAGACATTTTTGAACTCTGCAAACGAGTTGAATTTAATTTCATTGTCTCTGCTGTTGCTGTTGTAATTGCGATTAATCTTAATTTCTGTCCGAATAAGTAATAAAAAAAATTTCTTGGCCTCGAGTAATCATCCATCGATGTCCCACATTTTCTTCTTCATTATTTTGTGAGTCTCTCTTGTGCATGTAATGGTAATCGATGAGCCGATTGCGTTTATTGATCTCAAAAAATAAAACTCACAATTGAGGGTTTTTAAATTATTTAAACAGTCACTTTACTTTATTATTTTTATATTGTAAAAAACAATTCTGAAATGGAGCAAATTATCTAGTCGTTTTGAGGCCCTCTATTGTCAAAACATTTGTAAATTGCACAAACTAAATATTGTGCATTAAAAACTCAAACATTATTGCTGAGCACTGTAACATTATAACACTTAGTGCCGAGCACTAAAACACTCAAACACTTAGTGCTGAGCACATAAACTTTTAAAATTCAAATTACATAATATTGAGCATCAATTGATAGTTACTGATATGAGCTAGTAGTAACTGGTAGCTTCAAACATCACTCAACTACATAGATTGATTGAGTAATATGAAATTTTTTTTTCTTATTTCTAATTTAACGACCTCAAATGATGACGCGACAAAGTCACATGTCACTCAATTCTATCAATATATGTATATAAAAACTTTCACATTTTTGACGCCCGTCCCATGATGTGGTTCATTTTCAAATAATATAAAGAGATGCTATTCATACAAAACATGCTACAACCCGGATACTTTTGTTTTTATTGTATTATTTTTTTCGCATACAGCACCCAATAGAGTTTAACTTTTGTCTCGAATCATGACACAATTAAAATGTATTGTTAGTTGAGTGATTTTTCGCTCGTCTACAAGAGCTTGTGTTGAGTTTGAGATACTAATAACGAAAATCCCTGTCATTAATCACTTAATTGCTGCTCATGTGCGAAAATTAATTGCTCAACGTTGTGAAATGCTCTCACTCTTTTAATGAAAGCTCACGCAATGGGCAATTATTTATGACCTGGAAAAAAGTATCAATTTTTGATTGATTCATATGAGTACACAATTGAGACACCTCGTGCTGGCCAAATGACCGAAATTATTATATTGGCGCCCATTACTTTCATACATGCACGCTTTTTTGATCCGATTAAGTTCAACGCTGTTCATTTTCTCTCTTTTTATGCGAATATTGTATATAAACAAACCAGACGACGAGTCGATATTTCAAAGGAAATATAACTATCACAACTGCTGTGTGCTGAGCTCATTTCTGCTTTTATCTTTTATTTGAAAAATTTATTTATTGAGAGAAAAGAAAAACAGCAGTAGAACATGTGGAAATGTAATGATTTTTGGATTATTTAATGAAAGAATTTGATAAATGATTGTCAATTTAAAGTCGAAATATTTATAACTGAAAATTATAAATTTATATTTCAGTTGTCGTTCCCCTGATTGTAAATAAATTTTCAATTGCATATCCCCTGACATTTTCGATCCATTAAAAGAGCTAAAAATAAAATTTATTAAAAACCTTCGGTTTAAATCATTTTACGCTGTAATAAAATATTTATTCGACTTATAAACGCTTTGCACTTTTATTTAAATTCGCTTGTGATCTTTCGAAACGCCGCAAATTCCTAATTATTTGTTATTTTTACAAGAAGGTAAAAATTATCAATTAAGAGCAATTTTGAAACAAAAACCCAGGCGTGGACACACAAAAAAAGATCAACAAAAATAAAAAAAAAAACAATGTGTGTCCACGCCTGGACATAAACAAATATCTGACTAATTAGTGGCTTTATATATAAAATATTCGCTCAGTTTGAAACTTTATAAAAATTCTAATAGTTTGATATCAAAAGCATAAGAATTGAGCAACAAATTTTTGAGAAAATTCAATTATAGAAATGAAAAATTTGTAGTTGTAAATTGTCAACGCTCATAAAAATTTAAATAGCGTGCAAAGTGTTAAAAATACAAAGAAATTCCTGTCCAACAATGATAACTTAAGCAGATAAAAGGTTTAAGTTGGCATTCTGCCAAGCTTTGAAATGTCTGCCGATAGCTTAGTTCAAGAGTACCTGACTGAAAATCAGAAGACGCGGATTTGATTCCTACTCGGACATAGACTTGTCAAAGTGCTCGTCTGACACAAAGTAATGTGTCATTTACTCTATTTAATATTATTTAATAAACTTTAGTACAAAAAACGTATTTTGAGTGCTTCAGGTTAAGAGATAAGTTTTTATTTGAAGCGAAATTTTAATTCAAAGAAAAATTACAATAACGACAAAATTTCAGAATCGCTTTTTATCTAATAAAATAATATTTTTGTTTTAAAAATCTCAACACAGTTCAATCAACTTTTTAAGTGAATCTTTATCCACTAATATAATCATCTACTTTATCAAAATGGTCATTCAAACGAGAAGAAGAAAAAGAAAACTTTTTGAAACTTTGTTTATATTTATCTTCAATCTTTTCTTCGTTTCACTCTTCTATCTCTTTATAATAATCTAAACAAAACATTAACAGTGTCAAGCAGCTTCTTCTTGATGTTTAGAAAAAAAAAATCAAAAAATGAAAACTTTCCACTGCAGGACAAATTAATTTGAATATAAATGAAATGCTGTATCTTCTTAGATTCTTGTTAATTTAGAAAAAAAAAAGTTGTCTTATCTAATTAATGTCAATCGAATCAAGAACTGGGATAAGAAAACTTTTTTTTTTTGTTCAATTTGCCATAACCAAATGGTGTTATATTCACTTATTGTCAACTAATTTCATGCTGTCATGACATTCGACATACAAACAAAGTAAATCCATTTGCTCGTAACGGAACAGTGCGATGTCAAAGCACTTAAAGGCATCTCTTGTCTCGCACTTCTTTCCGATCCAGTTCATTCACAAAAAAAGAAATGCGCATTTGAGAAATAATTTTGCTCTTATTTTTTTCATTTTGGCGTGTTTTATTAACCACCCACACACATAGCAAAAATATTCAACATTAAAAATAAGCGACAAGATGTATATTTTTCACCGCAACGGCAGAATGTGTGACGACAAAGTGTAAAAATGACACTTTTGCGAATAGTAGAAATGAGAAAATTTAGAGCAACGGTAATAAACGCACACACGAGATTAATGTGACTTGTGCTTATGAATCTATGCTAAATCAGTTTTAGAGAACATTCAGTAACATCAAAAAACTAAGAGTTGAGAGTTTTAATTAACATAAATAATTAATTTTCATTTAAATTAAATTTTTCTTTGCTTACTATGATGACTTTATTTGTCAACTTATGATACTTTAAAAAGAGTCTGAAACTAATGGAAATTTTGCATCTAACTCAATTTCAACTTAAAAAGAAAATATTAATTGACTAATATTTAGTTGATTTTTAATTGCAAATTTGTATGTATACTTGACATTTTTTATGCAAGTTGCATGCAAGTTGACTTACTTGAAAATTTTTCTAATTCTTTCAGATTTTGATTAATTCGGTCAACATACTTGGTAAATTTAAGAATTATTGAATTTCATATAAATTTGATAAAAATTTTGAATATATTAGTGACATTTTTAAGTAAGTCAACTTGCATGCAACTTGCACGAAAATATGTACAAAACCAGTCAAGTATGCAAGCAAGTGTCGAACCCTAGGAATTTTTCAATCGATTAAAATAAGTTGATTTTAAGTTAATAGCCAGACGAGGACACTTAATCATCCTTAATGATCTTTTACGATTTTTCGATCTTTTAAAATTTTGTAATTTTGTACATTTTTGTGACTGAATTTCACTACAGAATAGTTTTGACCAATTAGTTTTTAACTTTCTATATTGGTAAATTCGTTTCATTCATTGAGAAATCAAACAAAAATAAAGTTTGAATTTTTATTTTGAAATATAAAACTTTTGAAAAAATGTAAACAAAAAAGAAAAATTTTGAGTTTCTGCTTAAATGAGGATTTAAACTGCAATATGTTGCTATAAAATGATAAAATATGATAGCATAAGCCTTAAATGAGCAATCTAGATCATTTTATTAATGCTAATATGTCCATTTCATCAAAAACAAAAATGTGTGATTTTTTGTGATCTTTTTTCGAGTGTTCTCGCCTGGGTTAATAGTTTACATTTTCTTCCGATTTTGTTTTCATTTGATATCAATTTTCATTTTCTAAGATGCCACACACAAAACGTGGGTCGAAGTTGTCATAAAACAAATTATTTAAATACCCAATTTTATAGTTCTTCGATATTTTCATATCTACAAATGAATCTTTCACTTCACTTTCTTCTGTGTTGTGAATAACAAAAGCATAAAGAGTGGAGAAAAGAAAAATTATTTAAAATTATGGTCAGAGATGTTTACCGTTAGCAAAATACCGATCTGTATTTATTCGTGAATGGAAAAAGTGAGAGAAGATAAAAATCATACTTCACGCCACACACAATAAAAAAAAGAAAGAAGTCTTCACTCACAATAGAGGGCTTAGCGCGAGAATAAAAAATTTTTTTTGCTCGCTTTGTTCGCGCTTTGAGCATTGCAGAGCAGATTCAAATTGCCAAAATAAAGAGCACTCTCGGCTATTCCAGTTATTGAGTTTTTACGCTCGGTCATGGTATTTAAAGACAATTTTGTCGACCTCTCGGCTACTCATACTGCCAATTTATAACCACAGTTTGCATTCACTGAAGCAAAAAGACAGCAATCGATCAAGCGTCAAACTCTTCCTTCTACTGTCTTCTTATTTGCTCTCACGAGCGAGTGTTATTCATGGACCAATTACTTTGATACTTCCATGAACTTTGTTGTTTATAGAGGAAAAACATACACACTTTTGAGATGAATATTCATCCATCAAATATAAAACTGTGCTTAGGCATGAATGAGCGTCTCATTTCATAAATTTATGAACAAAATTGCTACTTTATTTAGCTAATGAAAGTCTTATTATATTAATATATATAGTTGAGTAATGTCTGTTTGTCTACAGCAACTCATTTAGTGTTTCAGAGATGATTTTATGTCAATTTTATTGAAAGCAATAATTATTAGTGCTCAGCACTAAATTTCTAAGTGTTTTGATGTTCAGCACTGTTGATTGAATGTTTTGATGCTTAAAACTGTTTATTAAATGTTTTGATGCTTAGCACTGACTATACAATTTTTTAGTTCTCATTTACGATTGAGTGTTTAGCATTCAGGTTTTATGACTGATCGTTTAAAAATTCAACACTTACAGCTTAGTGTTTCAGTGCTCAGTATTTGAAACTGAGTATTTCAGTGCTCAGAGTTCTTTACTTATTACTTTTAATTTTTTGAGCATGTATCGCCTACGCTAGTATCATTTTAATGAAATAGAATTATTTTATGAATTTTCAATTTTCAGTTGTAATTCTAAAACCCTTTTCTGAAATCCCAGCACGTGATGAAAAATCAAGAAGCAATTGAAGTTCAAATTTGTGATTTAGAAAAATTTCCTTCTAAGTTAAAGTCTTCTTTAGATTTTAGTTAGCTTTTTTGATTCTAATTGAGCAAAATTGAGTTACTTTTTTACTTTTCATCGCAAAATATGTCTGAGCCGTTGTGATGAATAAAGTTTTGATGATTATAGAAAAATTCTAGAAATCTTAAACTATGGAAACTTTTGAGAAATGATTCAATTACTTTAAAATGTTTTATAGCTCAGGTTTTATTAATAAATGTTTAAGTTGTTTATTCACTTGAAAAATTTTAAATTTCCAAATTGTTCACACTCAATAAATTTTACTGTAAAATCCTGTTAAAATTCATTAAATGTCGCAGTAATCTTTAACCCGAACGAGTAAAAATAAAAATTTCTCTCTAATAATAGAGAGCACAATCATCTTCGTCTTAGTAAATTACCAAACGACATGCAAAAAATTTTCCTCTCATAATTCAAGTTATGAAAATCATTCGATAGTGAATAAAAGAAATGAGGGCAAATTAATACAATTTTCATTATGTCTTGTCTTGTCTGCATGAAAGAAAACTTTTTATGTATACAAAATGTCATAGGTGAGCAATGAATGTTAGACTTAACCGCAATTACGCAAAAATAAACCTCAGTTTTGAAAGTTTTTGTACTTATGAAATTACGGTTTTCAGTTTATATGAGAAATTTGGTTTATTAATCGATATATGAAAAGTTCAAAATGTGCAAATTGCACTGTTAATTTACAAATTGCTCTAAAATGTTTCTTTTCCGAATCATCTTTTTTTTCACATGCAGCGAAATTATCAGCTATAAATTCTATTTTAACTCTTATTGCGGAAGCCATAAAACATGAAAAAATTATTTCAAGCAAGCGCTTCATTAATGCCTGTCCATGCACTGCCGTTTGTTGCTGTCACTTTTGATGAAGCTGAGTACTTTCAAGGTTCAGCATTGTTTTCTGTTTATCATGCACACCTACGCATGCAAATAACAGACAATTTCATTCAATTTTTAATGAATGCATGCGCAACATTTGGCAGTTTCTCGGGTACTCTATGAATGGACAACAATAAATAACAATCAGGTGGCACAAACAATATAAAATAATTAAATTGTTCGAGCTAAATGACAATGACAATGTGCTGCCAGTCACAAAAGACGCAAATTTGTGACATCTTTGTAGGTTAGTTAGCTAAAGAAACTTGTAAAATTGACAAAAGTTGTTGCGTTTTAACTTTAATTTAATTTGATTTTATTACTTAATAGCAAAACGTTAATCATCAAAAAATCTGCTCATTTGTTCATTTTGTAATAGCAGCGCGAGCATCATAAAAAATGTTGCATAAAACTGTTAATTAAAGACATCATTAATGGTTAATTTTCCTTATGCATTCTTCATAGCATGCGCCAATAGTCTTTTGTTATTTTATTTGCGAAATTTTTCACTAAAATTTGCATGTATGTGAGAGAGAAGAAAAATAGAGAAAAGTTTAATAGGATTTAACCGAAATGCAGAAGAGATTAATGTTATGGGAAGAGTAAGAGGCTTAAAGTTGTCATTTTTTTCTCTCTTATCTTTCGATGATAATAGTTTTTAATGATGACATTAATACGAGACTTGGCTGCTAGCTAGCTAAAGTTTAATTAAATTTGTTACCAGAAAGTAAACGATAAACTTTTATTTTTATTTATACGATAGAGTCAACAGAGAGAGAGAGAGAGAGAAAAAATCAAATTCAATTAGTTCACTCTTTTTCTTCTTTTTTCTGGTTGTTAAGGCTCGAACTTAATTAATTGATTTATCAGAACAGACAGAATTGAATTATTTTTTATTTGTCTTAAAGCAAAATTACTTTTAATAATTTGAAAATCTAAACTTTTTCCAGCACGTGAACACACAAAAAATAGCAAGAAATATTAATAAAGATCATAAAAGAGCAAAAAAAGATCAATAAAGTTTTCCTTATTACTCCCATTTGCTCTTTATTGAAATTTTTTGCTATTTTTTGCGTTTGCACACCAGGACTTCGAGAATTTAATCAGGAAAGTTTAATGTCAAAGTACAAAATAGTAAAAAATAACAAAAAGGATTAACAAAGAGCAACTCAGTGTCTATGCTTGGAACTTTATCAGAGTTGCAAATTGATTCGCGAGAAGTTGGACTCAAATGTTAAGAATTTAAGAATTTCCTAAAACTTATCTATTTCGATGAAATTCAATAAAATCTTTCTTTTTTGTTGGAAATACGAAGTAGATCTTGTCATCAACAATAATTTGAACAGTTGATGGTTTAAGTTGGCATTCTAGCAGGCTTTGAATATATCCGCCAATAGCTTAGTGAAGAGTACCTGAACAACAATTAGGAGACGCAGATTTGACCGCTCAGACCAAGACATGTAAAAGTGTTTTATTCTCTAATCGTCTGACAGTTTTTTTTAAAAGTTTAATTATCACAGTTGAAAGTCGAAAATGAAAACAATTAGTCAGGGGGACACAACTGAAAATTGCATTAACAAAAAGGGGAAATGTAACTAAATTTGAATTGGATAAAACAGTTACAAATGAGACTATAAAAAGTTCTTAAATTGACAAAAAAATTTGCTTCTTAATTAACAAAATTTACACAAAAAATATTTCAAGTAGACAATAAAGAAATAAAAATAGAAAGATTTAGAGCATATGCGAGTGTAAGAGAAGAATAAAAGTGGGTCAAATGTGAAATTATTGCCAATTCTCTGTCGTGTTTTTATGTCGAGAGATAAGTGAGTTTTTTTTATATTACAGCAGCAGCAGTAACAAAAAAAAAACTAAAAACCACAAATTCAAGTACACTGTGCATTAATTATGGCTTGTTGTAGATCCATAAACACGATGATGATAACCATTTGTTTCCTCATAATTTCATATATGTGAAACTTTCAAGGTTTCTCTCTCACTCACTTCGTTAGTCTCAAATAAAATTTTACAACATATTTGATGAAGACGTTTGAAAAAAAAAAGTAATTTTTTATGCATTCACCACAGGAAAGGAAAAACCTATTTCATCTTTCGCTCGTTCATTCACTTTGTTTCTTTGAATTGAGTGAATGAATTATTAATTTCATTGTATTCTTTCTTTTTTGCAAAAAAAAAAAATTGTGTTTCTGTTTGAAAAGCAAAGGAGAATAATTTTATTTTGTGGCATATAACATGCTTTACATCACATATACTCTCTTTGTGGTGATGACGTTTATTTTCATATGAGAAAATAAAGAAATTTTTTTTGGTGTATTCATTACATCTTGTTTGAGTTTTTATTATTTACTTTTTATTAATTCTTTCTTAAAGTAAATAACGAAAATTTTGAGTTAATTTTTGTTTTTAAAAATCATAACATTTTGTCAAATAAGCAGTAAATAAGACACTTTGAAAAGTCTAATTTAAACAGGAATTTAATTCTGATTGTCTTGCTGTAAAGTTCTCAACAGTCATCTTAAAGTCTAGCTTATTGCGAACTTAAACTTTTATCTATATAAATTATCGTTGTTGACAGATTTATTTTATTTATTTTTTTTTAATGTTTCATGTCTCATGACTTATCATTGAAGCAAGCATTAATTTAAGCTTGGATAAATTGTTCAAGACAATATTTTTCCTTCCCTTAAACCCTTCGCTATAGAGCTACAGTGCCATTATTAGACGTTTAAGAGCTCGATATATTTACAATTCATCTCTGGACGAATTCAGATTTTAAAATAGTGAAGAAGCACCAACAATCTTCCTCTAAATTCAACTGTTTTCATGAACTTTGATTCCAATCAACTTTTCATGGCGATTTCATTTAAATTTCAAAAAATCAACTTGACATTTTTATTTTATTAATTATTAAAGCAATCAAGTAAAATTTTGGTATAATTTATAAAACTTCTTGAGAAATTCTCAAATAAAGTTAAATTTTTCAGTTATAGAGGGCGCTAATATCGAACTTTCTGACATTTTAATTTTGTAAATTTCTTAAATTCTTCTTGTTTGCGAGTGTTATATTCATTGATTGCCATCTATTTCTTCATTTTAATGTCAAATATGACTAATAATTTCATAAAACTTCCTTTAATTGATTTTTTTACCTTAAATGTAAAACAAAGTAAAAATCTTAGATCAATTTGTGTTAATTGGATCATAAATAAAAATTAAGGTCAACTTCTAAGCTACTTAATTTTTTATTAAATGTTACCGAAATGATCTTTACTTAAGTTAAATGTCACAAATTGAATTCATCTTGAAAAAATTAAAAACTTTTACTAATCACAATTTTTTATATACATTCTCTTTTCAGAAAATTGAGTTTCTAGGAATTGAGCTCAAATGTAAGTATCAATCAACACCCAAACACTTTTAAAATTAACTTTCGAAAGACTTCATCAGTCTTTCTACTCATACAAAATGTTATCTACACAATCAATCTTATGTGATTTAAATCAAAAAAACATCCCACTTGCAATGAATCAAAAACAGAAAATTATGCATAAAGTTAGAAATATAAATTACTTAATCGACTTGTACGTCACATATGCTTTGTTTATTTTCTTCTTATAAGGATTCACTCACGTTTCATTCACTTCAGAAAGGTGAAATGAGTTCGTGTATATAAAATGATTTTGTCATTATTATCATATTAATGCTTTCTCAAAATGTTTGTAAATTGCAAACACTAATTATTGAATATTAAAACATTCAAAAATTAGTGCTGAGCATTAAAAAGCTCAATAAATAATTGCTGAGCACTAAATTTTTCTAAAATTATGCTAAGCACTAAAACATTTAATGCTGAGCATTAAGACATCAGTGCTGAGCACTAAAACACTTAGTGCTGAGCATTAAAAGTAACAAAAGCTGGTAAATGAAAGTATTAAAAGCTTCAAACATCAGTCAATTATATATTTTGATGACATCAACACAATTAAAACGAAAAATTATACTCAAAAGTTCTCTCCTGACTTCTTCAATAATTTCAAGAAAATTTTATTTATTTATCTTTGTCAATCTAAGTCAACTAATTAGTTAAAAACTTTCATTTATTACAAAAAATTTAAATGAAAGTCACAAAGATTGAAATTGGATTCAAAGCGACATTTAAGGTAAAAAACTGTCTTTCAAAAACTTTTTCTTCATTATAATATTTTACTATTTTGGCACATGTCGATTCAATTATTCTATTTTGACAGATAAAAATCGAGCAAAATGAGTGAAAAAGTAAAAGTTTAAATTTGAATTAAAAATTATGCAACAACATGACCCATAATGCAAGCTCGTTAATGTGCAAAAAAATGGGTATATAAAAAATGTATGCTCAATTTCATAATTTCCTATATATGTGCGCGAGCTCTTGCGCTTTCCAATGCAATATTGAGTAATCTGCTAGTGAGTTAGCTGCTTGAATTCACAGCTGTTTCATGAAAAAATGAAATTATGCCACAATGCTACTGAATGACATGCACAATTACTTCAGTGATGGTTTTTTGATGATTATTAAATGCACATTTTTGCTCATTCTAATTGAGACATTGAGACTCGTGTTCATTTTATTTCTTCTTTTATTACTTGCTAATTAATTGTTTAAGCTTTAAGCTTTTTTCTGTTCATGATTACTAACTCATTTTAAAGTTAAATTGCAATAAAGTTTTTACTATAAACATTTATAAACGATAAATTTCAGATTGTATTTAATTTTCATGACATTTTAAAATAACATTGAAGAGACTTTTGTAACTTGATTTTGTTCATTATTCTACAGAAAATTCAATTAATTATTTAATAAAGAGAAAAAGCTAAACAGTGTTGTTATCGTAGATCTATGTGTAGATATTGTCTACATAGATGAAAAAGTTGTCAACGGTCAATGTGTAGTTTTTTTCTACGTAGACGAATTTGTTAACCGCAGACATTAACGATAACAACACTGAAGCTAAATTTAACTTGATTGATTAACATTTA
>JACWBX010001938.1:0-38075 GCA_014622435.1 Polypedilum pembai | reverse complement strand
AGAATAGATTCTGCAAAAATCTGTGACAGATTTTTTGTACAGATTCGGTTTTTATAACGCTAAATAAGAGTAATTTGAAGGTTTGTAGTTGAATTGGAAATTTGTAAAATTGTTTAGTAAACAAAACAGGTGAAGACTAATATTGACATAACTTAGCCGCAACCAGAGTTGTAAAAGTAAAATTAACTTTTTAATTCTTGACTACTTTCTACAGTAAATTTTAGCTACTAGCTACAGAATTGGCCATAACTAACGTGCAAAATTTCAAATTACTTTTATTTTCTTTAAATTTACCAAAAACAATAAGCTTGGCAGAACAACTCTGTGTATGAAAATTTTAAAACTTATTGCTAGAAAATGTTAAGCAATAAAATTTTCTCAACAACTTTATCAAGCAGCAACAAAAATATTAGCATATTTTATTAACATCAATTATCATGTCGCAACATCAATGATGCTGATAATAATAATTACACACATATACGACTTTTTCAACATTTGAATAACAATTTTGTGGAAGGCAGAAGAAGAGAGAATTAACGATTTCATGTTAAGTCATTAGTTTTAAGAGGTTTTCAAGCGTCTTCTTAACGTTGCTTTGATAACAATCAATTTCTAAGAAGAAGTAAGCTATTATGGGCTCAAGTCAACAATGAACAAAGAAAAGCATTTTCTGAATACAATGCCGCACAATTCACGTAGCTAGAATAAGTGAATGAGAAGGAAATTTACATATATTGTCTTCATTCACGTTACACTTTGCGCAAAAAGATTGAAATTTCATACATTTAAATGAGATCAGTTATCGTTATTAATGCACTGTGAAAGGGAACAGTTGAAAAGTAACATAATTAATATTCATTCATTAGTTTCACTCTACACACTCCCGTGGATTCATATAAAAAATGTTCAACTATTCATGGCACGTAGTAAACATACAATCATGTCCGTATCATATGTTGGTGGCCGCACAACAATGTCTAAAAAATGATCAACATGACAGGAGCTTTTTAATTTACACTGATTGATGTTGAATCAAGTAGAAGAAAATTTGTTAGTTTATTCTTGATCTCGTAGTTTCACACGACAATTCAAACTTTCCAAATTCTAAATTATTTGAATTTCGAAAAGTTTGCTGATGAAAATTTTAAATCAAATTGTTTAACTAAATACTAATTTTCTTTCATGCAAAAAGATGTTTTAATTAAACTAAAACAGATAACGTTTCATACTATTTTAACTGAAAATTTGAATAATTTTGATTTTATTTCAAAAATGATTTTCGAAAATAAATTTCGAATTTTTCGAAAATTCGAAAAGGAGAGTGAAAATATTTGAAATTATTTTTAACGGTTAGAAATATCAAGTGAACTTTCTTTTAACAAATTCAATTAATTCTGCTCCTTTCTTCATTATTTTATGGAAAATTGATTAAATCTTTTTAAGGAGTATATGATTTTAAGTTTATTACTCTCTTATCAAGCATTTTGGATTGTCATGATACATATAAAATCAAAATCAACTTCCTAGACAACAAAGAAAGAAAAAAGCAGGTGAAAAAAGATGAAAAGAATATTCATATGAATGAACTATAAACACAACATAAAAAAATTGTGCAGAGTCGTTAATTTGATTTAAAATGTATTTATTAAACGCTTATCTCAAGTGTGCAGTTGCACCGACATAAAAGCAACAGAATGTTCTTACTTATCATGTATGAGTTCATTGAACCTTATCACAAGTATGTGAGTTTTATTATTCAATTGCATAACAAAAAGGGAGAGAAAGAGAGAAAAAAAAATTTATGCTCGCATGAATATCGTCATAAAATATCTTTGTAGGCGATATGAATGAATGATGTTGTCCATTGAACAATAAAAATTTAATTTTTATTTATTCAATTAGTTGTCAGCAGCAAAAGCTATGAATTGACACTTTTAACATGTTTTTGACCTTCAACAATAACAAAAATAAAAATTTTTGTTGCTTAATATGAAAATCAGTGGCTCATAAAAAAGGTGTGCGTGCCTCTTGATAAACTTTTTCTAATGCTCATTTCAATTCCGTGGGAAAAAGGCATTTCATAAAGTTCAACATTTGAGCGAACAATTTAGTTGACCTAAAGCTCGAGGGTTTCCGCCCAATGACTGTAACAACTTTTTTTTCTTCTTCTTGCTGTTTCTTACAGTAAAATTTAAATTCAATTAACAACTTATTTTGTGAGATTTTTTCAATTTAACAAAAAGGTGTAAAAGTCCAGGCATAGACACACAAAAAAAGAGCAACAGAGATCAAAAAAGAGTAACAAAGAGCAACTTGTATCTAAACCTGAGTAAATTTCAATCTCTTTTTCTTTCTATTGATAGAAAATTCTTTTAAGAATATTTTTTCTTTGTCTTTTTTGTCGGCATTTTTAATTCATTTTGAATCATTAAAATGAGTGTCAAGGGTGTCTAGAACGACATTCTTTGAGATATATTCGAATAATATGACAATTCTTTCATAACTTGCAGCAAAAAAGAGAAATTTTTTAATATAAATATATGACTTTAGTGTCAATGAATTCAAGGCGTTGCTTATATTTGTTATGAGGAAAGATTATAGTTTTTTATGCATATTTTAAATTAAGAATAATTGCAATCAGCAAAATTGAAATTTCACCATTTGAACTTAAGAAAATATGTTAATTGTGACTGAAGTATAACTTAATCTACTTCAGTTCGATAAAAATAAAAAAGATGACTCTATTTAAGAATTTTCAACAAAGTTTATTTTAGAGCACGAAGTCGACTAAAAATTTGTATGTAAGTTGACTAAATTTAGTTTCTGGGCTCTGGTTTATCTACAGTTCAATAAATTTTATTTAAGAGTTCTTAACAAGGTTTATAAAGAGTTTCCATTTGGTGGCTCTTTTTTAAAACAATCATCCTTTTAGTCTGGTAACTGAGAACGGAAAGAACGTGAATCGCATTCGGACTTGTTCTTTACAGTCAATCCAAGATGACAGAAGTCATAAACTTATTCAAACTATTATAGTAATTACAAAAATTTGCTCTCTAAGCAACAGTTATTGTTAGCTGAATCTCAAACTTAATGCAAAAAACTAGAGCTTGAAGTCGACTAAAAAGTAATATGCTAAGTCAACTTATGTACAAGTTGTCAAAAAAGACTTCGGGCCCTGAAAAAAACTAAGTATTATTCATTTATAAGCGAAAAATTATCCGAATTTACATCAATTTTAGCTGAAACTTGGCATTTAGCTAGTAGATGCTATATTCTAATAATCAAAAAGACTATCAAATTATGAAAAGAAATTTTTAGTGAAAAAAAGCGGATTGATACAGTTAAAGTAAATGTACAAAGTGTTGATCATTTATATGCGAAAAATTCAGCTAAATAACATCATCATGAGTTCTCATTTAAGTTTTTTTTTTTAACTCTCATAACTTATGAAGTCATTTTTTCACCTTCATAAGAAGAGATTAAATTTCATTAATTACTACTTACATTATGGAATAAAGAGCTATAAATCTGTCAGTGACTTGTGTTGATTTTGATCAGATGATAAGATCAGACGTTATTTAATTATAATGATGAAGCAAAATTTCATTCAATTAATCAATTTAATGCTTTATCATCATATTTTTATACCTTGAGAAATTTAATTTAATTGTCATGAAATTTTATTCATGCAAAACGCAAAACCATTGAAAATTTCTCTTATTTCTTCATGAACAAGGTGTGCTAAGTGCTGCTAATTATATGCTAAAACTACTCATAAAAGAATTCATAAATATATTGCTGCTAGAGTCACTAATTGATTGTCATGAACAGAAATTCTCCTACATTTGATACTAAATGTCATCCAATGTGATAATTTGCTATATTTTATCGCAATTTCATGTTTATTTTACACGAAATATGAAATACTTTTAGCTCACAAACTCTCATGAGAAATAAGCTGTCAGCAACAAACTCGTGTACAGATCAGTGTATGCAATGCTCAATGAATTATTATTTCTAGTTGCTAATTGCTTTAAAAGCATGAATGTCAATTTTTTGCTCTCCTTTTTTCTGCCACTGACCGCTTCTAGAATTCGCTCTTTGTTTATTTTTAAATTACTAGTAAAACGAGATATTTTTTCGTTCTGTTAATTAGTTATTGTTTTTGCTAGCAAGCACGATCTGCTTGCTTTTTTTTACTTGTTAGACCAAAAGCGTTTTAATTTAAATTTAATTAAATAAAAGCAAAAAATTGAAACGAGTGGTAAAAAAATTGATTAAAAATGAATGAAAGACAAAAATATACATAACACAGTTATCTTAATTTATTCATTGAAATGTTCTTTGGTGATTTCACATGATTGTTAAGAAATTTCGATTAGTGTAGCTACGAGTTTCAAAATCATTTAAAATTTGAAAATTTTGATAACAAAAGATTTAAATATTATCATTTTACTTAAAATAGACTAATCTCATACGATTTCAGCCTACAATTTTAATCTTTTTAAAAATTGTTTCAAATATGATTTTCGAAAACGAATTTCGAAAATTCAAAAAGTTTTTCGAAAATCACATTTTAAATTTTTTTAACGGTCTTAAGATTTTGATCACAATACCAGAGAATTATTTATTCTTTCAAATAGTCTTTAAATAATCATCATAAACTTTATACAAAAAAGAACATTTTTCCATTTCATTTAGTATCAAAAATAGTTCAGATACATTTCCTTTTCCATTTCTATTGCACGCGTGTTTGTTGCAAATAACTTTTCTTAACTCTTCTCTTTATCAATTTTAGCAAAAGGTTCATTTTCTTTCTCCCAATGCTCCACACGTGTAAACTTCAACATTTTCACCGAAGGCTTTATTTTTATGTGAATAAGTCTCGTTCATTCTTTGTTATCATGCAGTCAAAAAAAAAAAAGAAACATTTAGAAGAAAAATATACCCTAAAAATAGCAGAAAATAACCAAGCATGAAAGTTTTAATCTACATCGCTTTACGCTTTAAACTTTTTTAACCTTTTTTTCCTCTTTAATGAGTTGAAGGATGCCTTCTTCTGTTTAGCCGTCAGTTCGATTATGGAAATATAAAATAAATCTTCAATGAAAATTTCATGCAATACAGTGACTTTTAGTCATCAACATGAATGAATTGATTGTGTTTAAAGAGTTTTAAATTTTAACGTATTTTAAAAATTTAAATTTTTGTTTACATTAAATTTTTCTTTACCTTGAAAAAAGACGGCATATTTATAGCACAACAATGTGATCTCAATAAACGCTTTAATTTTCAAATATTGGCACGTTCTCTTGTTGCAATGACATCAGCCAATATTTACATTATCGACACACAAACGAGCACCTTGTGGAAAGAAGAAAAGTTGCAAACCATCTGTCGTTGAAACACAAAGCAGATGTGCCTGTATGCTTCCGCCTCATCTCACAACAAATCTCATAAAAAATTCAAACATTTGCTAACCATAGAAAAATGCTGTTTCCTTCTTAAATGAATAAAGGAGAAGATTTTAATATTTTAATGATCAAAATTAGCAACAGTAGTCAAAAAGTTAAATTTTTACAGCAGTTGGTCATCGATGAGTGATGTTAAAGTCTTTGTTGTTGTAGCTTATTTATGCTAGCTGTTATTTTTAATTATACATGTTTATTCTCATTCGCTCGCATCATAAATCTCGACGAGGTCACAAAAGGTCATTCTCAACTCTTTATTTTTTCACATTTCATCATACCAGCACACGTGAACAAAAGGCAGAATTTTTATGGCATGGTAATTTAATATTTGTATCTTGTGTCGTCATTAATTGAGAATGTTTTTTAAATACGACTTTATTGTTTGTGTATCTTGTTGTTGGCTGCTGCTGATACGCTTATAATTGGTATGCTTTAAGCGAGATGTTTTTTAAATCTCAAGATTTCTTTATGGAATAAACAGCAATTTATCTTATTATGTCGATGTAAAGAAAGATTTGGTTACAAGAAATAAAATTAATTACTATTCTGTTAGAATTCAAAAATAACCGTCATTTTATATTTAAATTTTTTATATTAAGTTGCGTTTTCTTTTATTTACTTTATTTAAAACTTTTATTGTGAATTAGTCGAATTGGACATTTTATTTATTTCTGACGGTGAACACTTGCGTATTATCTATGAAAAGTGAACAGTATCGATGTAAAGAAATATTTGGTTACAAGACAAAAAATGATTTGAATTAATTGCGTTGAAGAGCAAGATTAGACGGAAGTCCAAAAATAATAATGAATTTCTAAGTAAACCTTTTCAAGGACATCTCTTAATTAATTAATAAATGTTTCCTTATTTTTTTATGTAATGAGATAGAGCAAATAAATATGGTTTAATTATCAAGGGAAAAATATATCAAAATTTTACAAAATTTGTCGATATTAAAAGGTAAACAAGAATTTTTACTTTAGTTAACAATTTTTTGTAGCTATTAAAACAGAAAATAAGATCAAATAGAAGCAACTTTTCACAGTTTCTTAGCAAAAGCAAAAGTGATTATGCCTTGTTCATTACTCAAATCCAATGCTAATATTTACCAAAAATTCATTCTCAGTCTAGCTTACTAGAATAACAAAGAAGTCCATTAATTATGCACTACATTAGAGAGAGAGCAAGCAATGAATAAATATTCACTCTAATTGTCGGCTTCTTTAGTCTACAAATCTTGATGATTGACCTTAATTCTTCAATTTGTCACTTCCGTAAGATTTTGATCTTTATTCTTAGACATGTAGGATTTGAGTCAAAATCAATAAATTACTAATTTTGTTTTCTTCATTCAATCTCATTCGATTGGAATGATTTTCGTTGACGAAATTTGTTTAATGAAATGGGAGATTTTTATAATTGGATTTACAACGCAAAATATTTATAAATAAATGAATATGAAACACAATCTAGGTCTTCATTATTTTTATTCAAGTCGCCTCCACAGTACTAAAATTACAGAAAGCTTTAAGACAACAAAAAATCATTAAATAAACAATAAAAAACCTTTATAGCCCAAAATAGTCATAAAATTTTTCATTTACTCTTCTATCAAAGTTGATTTTCTAACTAAAAATTTTAATTTGATATCAAAATAAACTCAATAAAAAGTTCAAAAGCCTCCGAGAATTTAAATTTCATTCACAAAGTGAATTTATTTGACTTTTCTTCATTCCATTAAAAATCAATCATCATCAAAACCACTCAACGAGTTGAAACTTTATTCACATGTACAAGCAAATTTTATAGCTTAGAAATTTTTCTTTTCTCTTAGGCAATAAATAGAAAAGGTCAACTGAAGACCTTAACAACAAAAGAATTCTAATTTAAAAAAGTTTTCATGAAAAAAAGTAGATGATAATAAAATAAGACCATATGACGAATATTTAGTGAAATTAAATTTTTCAAACCCTTTTACTGAGAAGGATTTTATTTAGTTTAAATGAGCAATGAGTTAAAGAAAAGGGGAAGAAGGTTTAGTTAATCATTTAACCTCATTTATCTTCATCTGTTGCAGCCTATAAAATTGAACATGAATTCATTTTACTCTTGAGATTTAAGAAAGGTTTTAAAAATGAATGCTTTTGACTTCTTTTCAAGGTGTTTAAAGTGAAGTAAACAAGGGATAGAAACAAACGTGATTCAACAAAGAATTTAATCTCTAATAAAAATAACTAAAAATTGTTAAAAATAAATCCCTGAGTAGCCAAAATTACGTTACAATTTTCATTTACAAGCTTTTACAAACCATATCAAGTAAATGAAAAGTCCTAATTTATACCTAATGAGCAGTTGAGTTCCTCAATAACCGATTGGTTCTAAAGATTGCACTTAGATTCGGCTCGCTTGGATTCTTGGTTGGACTTTTTCAGGCTATCAAAAGTTTAAATACTTTGACTATTCAGTGACGAGAAATTTTTTTTTATTCTGGATGTCTTAAATTGATGAAATGGACCTGTCTGGCGGTGACAAGAGCTTTCAATCATATATAAGCTATAAGAAGAAAAAATCAGACTGAGGAAAGCTATAAAAATTGAAATATTAATTTGATATTGTGAATTGTTGTTTAAGCGAGTATGGCACGTTATAAGGTCTCTCAACCAGTCTGCGAATCTATGTAAATAAAGTCGTTAGCCTGAGTGGGATTCACTAAAAAATAAAAAAAAAATATTCTTAGTTACTCGGAATCGCTAAATAATTGAGATCAAAGTAAATTTCCTAGAAAATTTAATTCAGTTTGATTACACTTTACTGATTGTTTACATAGAAAATATTTATGCGAAACATTAACTGAAAAAGTTCTCGAAACTTGTGTTCATTATCTCATCAATATGTTTAAATTCTCATAATTCAAGTTGAAAACTGTCAATTGGCACTAATTATTGATAAAAAGCTTTCTATATGATTAATTTATAGAGTGAAAATGCTAGAACAAACAGCAAAAAATTGAAAATTACTTTTCATATAACATTCTGATTTGGCTCAAATAGACTAGACTATGAACGTTTTAAAATGATGAATACATCAATTTCAGAACTCTAAATCGTTTATTTTTTACAGAAAATTGTTTTATGACAAGCGTTACTAAGGACAAAACTGTCAATTGGCACTAAATATTGATTTATTCATAGAGTAAAAACGCTAGATTGAAAATTACTTTCCTTATAAGAAAGAAGGAAAAAAATTCTCATTAACTTCAACAACTATTACTTAAGCTTAAATGAAGCTCTCAAGGAAATGAAAAAAGTGTATTTTGCTCGTAACAAATCTCAAGAATCAATTCAATTTATAATGTAAGAGCTCTTGATATGGGATTCAATTACAAGAAATGCATTTTCAATGTTTTGCACATAATTTAAAAGTTGTGATAATAAATTTCTTTCAAGTTCACATTTCACATCAAGTGCAATTGTTATGTGATGGCAAACACGACATCTTCCATATAGCAAAGTCAATGACAAAGTGAAATGAAGTGAGAAAGAACACAGACATTGTTGCGCGCTTGGCCGCACAGTCGTAAAGTTTTTATCCATTGTGTTGAAGAGAGAACAAAGAAAAGCCGGAAAGAATAAGTTTCGAGTTCCATTTACATAGTTCAAATATGCATAAATGATTAACTGCAGTGAAGTATAGTGAGAAATGAGCCGTCGAACATTTTCTTGTATTTAAAAATGCAAATTTACCACACACAAACACAAACCAAGCTGGCTATAAAATTCATCGTCTGAGTATTGAATGGCGGCAGTATTAGGGCTTATCACGCAACATCAATTAAAAATTCTCTCTTTCGTGTGGTTTATTATGATGATGATTATAGTTTATGTATATTATTTAATCAAGATATATGAGAATTAGAAAAAAGAAAGATTTAAGCGCATTTTTTGGTATCATTAAATTAGAATTTGTTAGAATTCAAAAATAACCGTCATTTTAAATTTAAATATTTTATATTAAGTTGGGTTTTCCTTTGTTTACTTTAGTTAAAACTTACTGCTGTTGAATAAATCAAGTTAAATATTTTATTTAATTCTGACAGAAATACTTGTGTATTATCTATTAAAGCAAACAATATTAGAATTCTAGATGATTTTTATCATTTTAAAAATAGACAAAATAAACAATAATTTATCTCGAGAAATTTAGCTAAATTATGTTGTTTTGGGAATAAAAATTTCCGACATTGCCTCTGACATTTAACTAAAACGTATACTTTGTTCGCGAGTGAAAGAGTGAAAGAAATGCAAAAATTGGAATTATGAATCAATAGAGAGCTCATAAGAGAAAATTCCATGTCTGAGTTGAAAACGTGCTATTGTGTGAGACTAAGAATAGAATAGAAAAGTGAATAGCATGACCTTTATGTATTGATAGATTGATTGATAAATGGGCAGGATTTGTATTCATGGACATTGATATCATTGCTGATAGCAACAGATTTTAATGCCATTAGATGTTGTTTGCTAGTGGGCGTTTGTTAAGTTGACTAGACATAGAAGAAGTAATAGACTGCAAGCATCATCATGATATTGAGTAAATATAAGCCATTAATTGATAAGTTTTCAAAATGAGCTTAATCTCTCATCAATGTAATGTTTATTGCGCAATTATATGTTCTCTATTTTCTGCTTTATCATCATTACTACCTACTTATGTGGTCAGCAAAGAGGAATAAGCTTTAAATTTATTAACTATAATCTGCTCATCACGAATGAAACAAATCTCAATCGTTCACCTAGCAAGCAATTTATGTCTGTTTGTTTTTCATCGTTTCATAAATTTTTAAATTGCGTGGCTGTTACTTGAATTTATTTAATCTTTTTGATAGCTTTAGGAAAATTATTTAATAGTTTTCATCAAATTAAATTTTTAATTGAGAAAAGAAAGAAAAATGGAGAAATTTAATTGATTTATTATGAAAAATCTTTTTGATTTATGAAAGTTTTAATAATCTCACCAAATTTCCTAATTTTAGTCAAAAATTCATAAACGAAACATTAAGTTCAGACCATAAAAAGCTTAAAACCTACTGAACATCATTGTGCACACCGAACTTAATTATTCAAATCAATTTTAATGTCTACTGATTGCCATATAGATAGAGAAACAAGATTTCTCGTGTGTGTCAATGATTGAGCATCATCAATAAAAATTTTTGATTGAGAGATTTTCTGTCTACGAGTGTTCGGAAAAGAAGATGAAAAATTAATCATTTATGATGTGTTATTGTAGACAGCAAAGAAGATTAGAGAGAATGAAAAAGTTTTTGATTTAAACACACAAAATATTCTGAAATATCGTTCACACGAGACATCGCGTCATTAAAATATCGCTAATCGTTTCATAAAATTTTTTATTGATCGATTGACAGTCCAGCTGACTCTAATTTGATCAGCCATGATCCGTGTTAAAAAAAGATATTTTGCGTTCCTATATTGATGAATTTGTTCTGCTTCGTATGAGCCTCACCTCACGTTGACAACTGTTTAATGGAATAAAAACAAAAAAGCAAAATTTATGACATATTTATGCAATGTTTGACATATTTACGATAGTCATAAGCATACGTTATGGTGGATTGATAACACAAGCTCAACTCATACCTCAACTAATGAGCGCGATTATGAAATCAGCAATTTATAAATTATTCAACACAAAAAAATGTAATGTTGCTTTCCGGCAGAAACTCACTCATTCACTCTCTCTTGAGCTTGTTTGTTTGTCATTCTTCAATAATAAATATACGGCTGCTGCTTGGTTGAGATAGAAAAAGAAAAAGAAAAATAAAAACAAGTAAACATTTCTATCATAGTCAATGAATAGAAAGTATTCTCCATTATCTCATAAAATGTATATGGCAGTAGAGAATGAGTAAGTGATAATAAATTACACAGCTATTGAACCTGTTTTCTGCTCTCTTACTCTCACTCTCTTCTTTCTGTTTTCGGCGGGGCGCTTTTTTGCCTTTTTTATAAAACTTGTAAGCTGACCATAATTACGGTTTTATGAAGAAATATAAGACAGTTGACTGGACAGTGAATAACAAGTTTTCTATCACATATGAACAAGAATGAGTGTATGAGAAAGATAGAATAGAAGAAAAGTGAGAAATATTTTATGGATTTGTAGAACATGTGAGTGAGAATTAACTTTTGACTTGACAATCATGACGAATAATAAATAATAAATTTTTTAAGGTCAGACAAGGTAAAATAATTAACATAGCAATCTTTTGTTAAAAATAACGGATTTTTGAAATTTAAAATTTTTATTTATTTTTGATAAATTTTGATAAAAAAAACATTTTAACATGATAATGATTATCACAGGCTTTTGGAAACTTTGCAAAGCTAGAAATTTTAAGAAAAATTCTATTTGCCTTATTTATTTTTAAATTTCTTCACCTTGATTGACAGAAAAACCTGAATTTGTTTTCGTTGAATGTTTGACTAAATCTCCCGTGCACACAGGAAATGTTGCCGGTCAGATTGAGACGTTGTGATTGTTTGACACAGATTCGACTTTGCATGATTTGCTGACATCAACTTGTCACGCTTTTTTGCAATTTTTGGTTTATTTCTTTCTCTTTGAATGTAAATTGAAGAATTTATTGCGTTGATTGCTATGATGAATGAAGTTCTCGAGTTTTTTTACCAATATTTTCTCGTCTTCCGCAATTTAAAATTAAAGACAGCACTTTACGATTTCATCAAATGTTGTGGAATTTTCATGTGATGAAGCACTTGTCTCTCAATGCTAAAACTTGTTTATTTCGTTGCATTACAATTCATTCATTCATGACTTTCATGTTGCACATTTGCCAACATTTTTCTTCTTGTTTATCACCTGCCATATTATGTCGGGTCATAAAAGAAACAAAACATAATACTGTCAAACTTCTTCTTTATGTTTACATGGCAAAATTTCTGTTATTAAATTGAATTCTGCTGTTTCATTCAATTGGTGAAATGTATGTGAGAATTGAAAATAAATTTAAATCTCCATGAAATCAATTCAAATGTTCTTTCTTTCATTCTAAAAAATCGATCATGAAAGAAAATAGAAAAGAATTTCACGCAGATTTAATTTAAGCAATTAGTAAAATAAATTTTTCACTTGCTGGGAATAAAAATTAAAGAAATTAAGAGAAAAGAAAAAGTAAATGAATTTAGTATAGTCGAACATTTGAGTATCTCTGTTCATGCGTTTGATCTGAAGAACAGCGTAAGGGCTTGTCCGAATTCAAGGTTAGGCTGCGCTTTTTCAGGCATTCAACAGTCTATATTCTACGATTGCTCAAGTTCTCTAGGAATAAAATATGATTAGTTTCACGATAGTGATAGTTTAGATGAGAAATTTTGTAGTGTTATAGTAAAAGCTTAGATACTCTAGTGACTTCATTGATAAGAAATATTGCAAGAACGTAAGAATATACAGTCAATTCTATCAATATCGTGTGTCTGGTGGTAGAATTTAGGGTTAGAACACAATAAGCATCAGTCTACGTGGCCTGTGGACTAATTCAAAAGCTCCACCTGCGCAAAAATCAAATCTATCTATCTAACATAGTAAAGCTTTTGTTTTAATTTATTTTTTTTCCTTCTTTAGACCTAAAAACATTCTAAGCTTCATTTTAAATTACCAAAATTACTTCACTGCAGTTACCATCTTTGTGGTTTTTTTGACTTTTATATCACTTTCGGTTATCTGTTACTATTTGATGCTTTGTACTCTTTAAAATTTTATATGCATATAAGAAAAAAATGTTCAATCAGTTTTTTGTCTCATTGAAATACAAAAACACAAAAAAGTAGGAAAGAAAAATTGAATTTTCTGACCTAATCGCAGAAAAAGTTGTATGATACACACAACTAAATGTATTTGTTAGTAAATAAATAAAAAAGGTTTCATTTTCTGATGACTCATGATCCATATCTCTTACTCTATATGTTTTTTTGTGTATATCTGTCTATAGCCAAAACCAGAGTTGTAAAAGTAGAATCTACTTTGAAGCTTTTGGCTACTTTCTACAATAGATTTTGGCTGCTATTTAAAAAGTAACCATTTGGCTACAGTAGATTTTGGCTACTGGCTACGGACCAGTAGTTTAACAACTCTGCCCAAAACTTGTCCATCCATCTGTAATTGAGCCTTCTCTCTTCTCCACTGACAATGAAAAACTTTCCTTTTTACGAGATGGCATAATAGCAACAACAGCATATAAAATAAGTCAGAAATAATTTCGTACACATGTTGTTATACACACAACAACAAATAATCTCTTTTTTTTCTTTTGAGTCATGATGAATTACGCATGAAAATGAGGAAAATAAATAAAACGAGATGTTACGAGATGAGAAAAATGAAAATTCATTGCATGATATTTAATTTTTGTTGGTTAAAGCGCAATTTGATTCTGTATGATTTGAGGTGTAAAATTGTATGTTTACTTTATTTTATTTACTTTCAGTTTAGCAATAACAGAGAATAAACGGCCAAATCATTCAAGCTACTATTAAAAAATTTTTAATCAAAACCCCGAAGATCGGAAAAATGCAATGCGGCGTTGAAACAATGAACGATTGCGAGAGATCACCGGGTCGTACTGGCTTAAGAGTCAATTTCACAGAGAAAGGTGAAGTGAAGGAGCGTCGAGAGAAGTTTTTAACTGCCAAATATGGAACACATCAAATGAGTCTGATCAGAAAGCGATTGGCTGTCGAAATGTGGCTATATGATGAATTACAAAAATTATTTGATCCACCTGTGAGTATTTTTTAAAACAATAATATCGAGAGAGAGAGAGAGACGACGTTTAATTATTCATTAAAAATGCATTATGTATACATGCGAACAACAGGAATTACAATATTGGATTCTGTTTCATACATGTGAAAAAATAAAAATCGATAAAGTTTTTTTTTGCTGCTGTTCGTTTTCATTCTACTGAATACGTAATGTATGCGTCTTTCTCTCAGCCTGTGTGTATGTGTATGATTCAGAAAAGCCTATTTTGATCATGACACATAAAAGAACGATAAATTATGAATTTATGAGATTTTCATGGGTGAAAACTAAGCTTCTCTTTCTTTCTTTTATTTCCTCTTATGCTTGCTGAATGACCATTATAGAATGAAGCTGTGGATGTTGATATCGATGAAATATTAGACATGGATACAGACGATATCAGACGGTCGCATTTATTTGTAAGTTAAGTTTCATTTTGTTATCTTTTTTGTACTTAGCTAATTGAAATTTAATTTGAAAGCATTTATAAATGGTAAAAGAATCTTTTAATCAATTAATCTTGGCATTATCAATCGACAGCAACCGTCTTCCTTAGAAAGTAAATACATATCTTTGTATTTGAACAACTTCGAATTTCAGTCATTTTTGTTCAAAATTCCATACAAAATTAACTTCGAAAATTCAAATAAAAGGAAAAATTCACTTATATTCGAAGGAATACGATACTCATTTTCGAAAAGTTCATTAAAAGTTTTGCTTGAAAAATCTAATTTTTCATAAAAATAATTTTCGAAAATGCGTTTTTCGAATTTTCGAAAATGTTCGAACTCGCAAAACATAATAAAAATTTCAAATTTTAACGGACAAAATTTTCGATTGATAATGTTGCTGCAAGATTCTTACAGTTCTGTAGCCAGTAGCCAAAATCTACTGCAGTTCAAAACTATTTTCAAAAAGTAACCAATAACTATAATATTCGTTTGACTACAGTATCCAAAAAATTTACTGTAGAAAGCAGCAAAAAGCTACAAAGCAAATTCTACTTTTACAACTCTGTACCGAGCAATAAATCAAATGTATTTACATCTCTTACACTCTTTCATGTTATTAATCTATTTTTATAAATTTCTTTTGCAAATAAGTTATATTTGTACATCTTGAAGACATGAATATTGAGTTAATTTTACTTCATGCATATGAAAATCATTTGAGCATTTATTTGTTTTCTTCTGTCAATGAAATGAATTAAAAATATTATTTCTTCTAAAAATATAAGAAAAAAATGCATCCCACGTGAAAACATGGAAATTGACATTGAAATTTTTATTTTTACTTTTCTTCTCTTTTACATATAGAGTCTTTTATCAAATTCAAGCTGCAAGCGCTCTGAAAAGGACATTTCGGTAAGTTAACACTTTTCGTATAATTTCTTAACTTTATTCATGTTTTTTATAATTACAGAAATTTATCACCGATCTCCTAGATCGCGCAAAAACGCTTTGAGCTGATGTAGAAATTGATGTTTAAAGAAAACAAAAGATGATTTGGAAATAAGTAGTAGAAATCAGGCGCCATCAGTCTCTCTTAATCACAATTTTGTAATTTCTACTTTACGAATCATAATTTTTAATTTTTATTAATTTTAAATTTTTTATCTTTTGGCTTGAGCTCACAAACAAACAAAATTATTATTATTGTATGAAAAAATTAAAAGAAAAAATTAAATTTTCCGAAACTGGAGAATAAAACAAAAAAAAATGTTATTTTTAAGTTTAACGTTTTTGATTTATTTTTTGTAATTTTAAGACTTGTATTTAAGCAAACAAATTTGTTTGTATTTTTTTGTGTAAATTAAAATTTTGTTACAAATTTTTGAAATCTTCAAATGAGATGCTAATTAAAAAATTTTTTATTTCAATTCTTTCAACTTTTAACAACATTCAAATGATGGAAAATTATGCTAAACAAACATTTTGATGATGATGATGATAATTATTCACATATGGTACTGAAAACTTTTCAACAAATCATATTCAGTGACATGAGCAAGAAATTGTGAAATTTTTCTAAAAAGTAAAATTAAAGAATTTTCCATAAGAAGAAAAGAATTGCCAAATTTAGATCTCTCTTTTTTTCTCTTCTTCTCATGCAGAATAAAAGCAGAATGAATTCTTTAAACGACTTGGAAAATGTTTTCTTTCTTCTTTTCTTTTCTGTATGTGAAAAATTTAGCAGTAGTCGAAGACTTTAAAAGCATTTTCTTTGTGTGTGAAAATTCCCAATGAGAAAATAATCCAAACACAAGAAGAATGTGTTACACACTGCAATACACACTTTTTTGCTTTCTTTTTTATTATTATTGATGTGACTCAGAGAAAATTTTCCTTTGGTGTGAAAAATTTCGAAGAAGCTCCAGTGGAAAGTTACGATAGAACAGAGGAGAGGAGGAAAATTTTTACGACATACTTTATTTCGAGCTCATTTTGATAAAGACTTTCTTCCTTCTTTCTTTTGCTCATTTGCCAATAAACTTCTTCTTTTTCTTCTTCTTGTCGTCGCTCATCGACTGAAGCATGATAAAGTGACAGGGAAACTAACTGAGTTGACTGGCTATAATAATTTTTAATTGCATGACTCTCTTCTTCTTAATTGATGATGAACGTTCTTAGGATGTAAATGAACTAATGATCTTATGGTTCAGTGTCTAACAACATCATCAACACAAATCACCATCATCATCGCTCATCATGAGTTTGTAAATGAAGAAAAAAGAGAAGAATTGATCAAATAATTTTATTTTAAAGCACTTTGTGGGACTCTCTTTACATTAATAAGTTAGAAAAACATTTTTTAGAGATTGAAGAAAGAGAGAGAAAGAAAAATCAATTTTAATGGAGACTAATTGCGAATAAAAAGATAAAGAGAAGATATTAGGCAAATATTCGCTCACTTTTTTTATACAGAAGATAAAGAAAAATAAATAAAATTTAATGAAATAAAAGCATTTGATACGTCATCATAGTTCGATGAACTAAACTATAAATACAGTAAAATAATCAACAGTTAATAGACAAGCCCAAAAAATACATTAGATTGAATAGAAGATGCAATAGAAAATTAATGTAGCTAATAAAAAAAAAACACATAAAATTTTAGCAAAATCATACACTTTTTTATACTTAAACATGATTCACAAAATATTGTGTACAATCATTCATTTTTAAGAACTGACAAATTGAGAAAAAAAGTTCACTCTTGAATGTTCAATCTTCAAGAAATATAAAATTTAATGATATTGTTCTTCAATCTCCTACTCAAAGTCCTAAAAATAAAATTTAAATCATTTTCGTATGTAGTAAGCTACTCGTGAAAATGGTAATGTATAAATGGAGACAAAAAACACTCAAATTTTATCATCAATGAAAAACTCAATTAGTTGTTAAATGTCTATTGACATCGAGTGTCATTTTGTAACAATGATTATGTTGCTTCTGTTTACATATCGAAAATTCTTTCATAATCTCTTTCTATTTTCATTTAATAACAAAAAGAAAACATTTATGTCTTATTCAGAGTTGTTAAATTACTGGTCTGTAGCCAGTAGCCAAAAAACTACAAAGTAGATTCTACTTTAACAACTCCCCATTTAACGAAACGCAGCAAATTCATTCAATAGATAATAAAAATTAAATTTTCACAAGAGAAAAGAGAGAAGCGTGATAGTTAGGTACTATGTTTGAAAAAGATTAAATTTTTGCTTACATGCTCGATTGAAAAATGAGATGTGAAAAGGAAGAGAAAAATTCAATAAATTTCCATGGCAAATTGATTAAATCGAGGAAAATTTGTATTCGTGTTGAACGGAAACTGATTTAGACTTTAATGGGAAATTTATGAGAAAGAGAAAATATAATAGAGGTGAGGAAAATAAATCATCAGTAGCGAACTACATTAAATAATCATTTTTCACGATATCGTCTTAATATTTTTCGCTTACTTGTCGTTCCTAAGCACACAAACACATACACATTCATATCATTAAAAAGTCATCATCATACATAAACCAATTTTGAAAATGCTTGAAAAACTTCTACATAAACATATGTAACTGCTTTATACTAAACTATAAACCTTTCAATTGAGTGAAAATGAAAAATTTTTGTAAAAGAATGCATAAATGTAACGAAATTTTAAAAATGATATGTAACTTCTACTATAACTCTATCTATTCTCACTGTTATTATAAAACCAATTTTTTTATTCAACATTTAACCTGTTTGCAAGAAGCTCACAATAAATAGCAAAATAATACAGAGGAAAATAGATCCCAAGGATCAAAGAAATTTCTCTCTGTATTTTCCTAAATTTTTATTAAAGTTTATTTAAGTTAATTAAGAAACACAGACACACACAGCAGAAATGAATGTTTAAATTGAGAAAAATGATTAAATTGACTAAATTAAAAAAAAAAATGTAATTGTAATGTTTTAAGCATTAAGAAATATGATGAAAATAAAGAATAAATGTAAATATTATTCCCGAATAAAAAACTATTTTCCAGTATTTTCTTTTCAATATGAGAATGATTTATATTTATTATACAGAGACCGATAATTTAATAATACAATTTCACCAGTAATTAATTCTTTTCTTAATTTGATTCATCCATCTTTGTTTTATGCTTTGATAATTGTGCGATTAAAAAAGAGATTGGATCAGCTGGTCGTTCCTTTGCAAGAGCTTTAAGGGCTGGAAGTAAGATTGGATTGATTGTTTGATCGAGATATTGTCTTGTTGGCAAACTATTGTAATCAGTTTTCTTCTTCACTTGCTGATCCATTGTTATCCTAAAAAAATAGAAGTAATCATAGATTAATAATTATTGACAAATCATTGAATTAAATTATTGAGTCTTTAAATCATTTAGATTTTTACAATTATCTATTAAAATTAACGGTTAAAATTTGAATTTAGAAAAATTCTAAGTAGTCACAAAAATTTTTTGTTTACATTTTTAATATGGAAATTTTAATTTGTATTATTTCAAGGGTGAATGCGATGCTTTCTAATTATGTTTCATCACAAAAACTCCCCAATATGAATCAAGAGCAAAAAATCAGAAACTTCTAGCTATTATAGTTTTCTAGATAAAGGTCACCCGTAAAAGAGCCGGAGAAAGTGAATATTGAAGCTGCATTTTAAATTCCAAAAATGCACTAAAAGTTAAATTTAAAAAGTTAAGTATGTACGTCACAATAGCTTATTTAAATTCACTAGACTTTGTTTATCTTTTCAAAAATTGTTGAAATTTTAAATTTTACAATGCATTGATATACTCATACTATTCTCTTTTTATCCTTCTTATTTTTATGTTATCTTACCTTTGAAATTTTCTATCCAAATAAAAGATAATTCACAATATGATTTAATAAAGCTACAAAATAAATTTTTATTCCTTTCCAGAAAATTTTTGTTTATATGAGTCGGTTTAATCGGTTGTATGAAATTGTTTTTAATATTTTACAAGGGCTCTATGATTCAAGAAGAGCGATTCTTAAATTTGGTTGAATTTTTAGGCATTCAAATTACATTTTCTTTTCCTTAATTCTAATAATTATTATATGCTTTGTTTGTTATCTTTTAATTTCATAATTGTTCAATATTTCGACGAGAATAATAGTCACAGAATAACATATAAGAATTTTTAATTCTCAAAAGAATTCACTAACAAAAGCAAAATTTGAGAATTGCTCAAAAATACTTGAAAATACTTGTGAAAAACATTTTTATAAAAACAATCATGCTTGAGCATGTAAAACATGTAATTCTTGTGCTCTCTGGAAAAGGAGGGGTTGGCAAATCAACTGTATCATCACAATTAGCATTGACATTGAAGGAAAGCGGTCTTAAAGTAAATTTTTGATTTTGTGACTTTGCAAAACAAAATTTAATCTCAATTTATTTCTCTCTAGGTTGGATTATTAGACATTGATTTGTGTGGACCTAGTATTCCATATCTATTGAATTTAGAAGGCAAAGATGTACATCAATCGACAGAAGGCTGGGTTCCAATTTACACTGATTCTTCAAAATCTCTCGCTGTCATGTCAATTGGATTTTTATTGAAATCACGGAATGATGCTGTAATATGGCGAGGACCAAAAAAGACTGCAATGATTAAACAATTCTTGACAGATGTACATTGGGAAGATTTGGATTTTTTAATTATAGACACACCACCAGGTATAATTTAAATAAATGTAAAAATTATTTAGATTAAATTTGATTCATTTTCTAGGAACTTCTGATGAACATATAACTGTTATGGAATGCATGAGAGAAGTAAAATGTGATGGAGCAATTATTGTGACAACACCTCAAGAAGTGGCATTAGAGGACGTAAGAAAAGAAGTCACGTTCTGCAAAAAGACAAACATTCCTATAATTGGCATTGTTGAAAATATGAGCGGCTTCATATGTCCAAACTGCAGAGAGTGTACTAACATTTTTTCGTCTGGCGGTGGAAAAGCACTTGCTGAGTTAGTTAAAACACAACTTTTAGGCACATTGCCCATTGATCCACGTGTTGGAGTTCTTGCAGGAACAGGAAAAGCTGTAATAAAAGAAATTCCCGACTGTACAACAGCATTAGTGTTGAAAGAAATTGTCGAGCAAATTGTAAAGAAATAAAATTTTGATGGAACATTTTTAAAGCCTTTATTAATGTCTCATTTTTATTGACACTTCTTCTAACATACATTCTATGCTTTTCTTTTTTGTGTTTTTTACTTAAACTGAGGGGAAAGTTAGAGATGGGGAATTTCAAATTTCGCTGCCTCTAATTACTGATTTTTTTTAATCTTATAATTTTTACTTTTGTGTGACGACTTCGGTTCCTCAATTTTATATTTTTTTATCATATTCTTTTTAAACTTTTTTTTCTTCTTCTTTGAACAACAATGCGGCAATGTGTTACTTTAATATGTGTATACACAAGAGACTTAAGCTTCGAGTTCAAGAGCAAGACCGACCTTGTGTCCACCAGCATTGAAATTCTTGCCATCAATCGATGTTGACAATGACAATACAATGCCTAGAATTAAATTAAAATTATTAGAATCTTAAATTGATCTTAAAAATGTTTAATAAATTTATAATTTACCATCACGCAATCTTTGTTGATAAGCCAAGCCAATTTGACTAGCATTGTTCACCTTTGCGCGAACAGTTGTCTCTCTGTCCAAGTCGTATCTAGCTCCAATACCGAATCTAGTTGCATTTGATCCAGATGCCCATGACAAGTCGACGCCAGTTTCAAGACGTTCGCTGCAGCGTTGATAAATGCTTCCACCAAACTCACGACCATCGTTGCTGCATGAAAAGAAGAGAATAGAATTAGAAAATAACTCATCACGTGATCATTTATGTTGAGCTAAAAATAAACTTACACATTTGTATGTAAAACGAAATCACCAGTTCTGTAGCCGAGTGCAAAGTTGTTGCCAGTGAGCTTGCTCTTTTGTGTATCAAATGCAATTTGGTAGCCAGCGAGCCATCCTTGATAGTCTACGACAGCTGAAGCGTTAATAAGTGGACCAGCCAAATCGCAGTTGAAATCGCCATCCAATCGGAAACGCTCATGCGAGTATGAAGTCTTGAAGCGACCGGTTTTACTTCTACATTTGTATAAAAAATATATTGATAATGGATATTTGTTATACAGATCAAATTTATATCGACATGAAATTCGTCTTGGGAATTGTCGTCTGTTGAAAAATTATTATCATGCATCATGCTTATTAAAATAAAATGATTATATAAAATATAAAAAGGAAAGAAAATTTTTCAAATACAGCAGACAATTTCCAATTCATTGATAGACAAAAGAATAGTTTGAAAATGTTAAAAATTTACCCTGTTTGTGGTGCGAATGAACCATCAAAACTCAATTTGAGACCCTTAACAAGTTGATCTTCAACGGACACTTCTGATGTCAAAGTGTTATCAGTATTCCATCTTTCTGAGAAAGTAAGTCCGTATTCCTTCCACTTGTACTTGGTCTCCAATGAGCCGAAAACTTTTCCAGATTCTTGATTTGAATGTCCTGCACTGGTGAATTCAACACCGCTAAGTGTTCTTGTCTTGACATCTAACTTCCACAAGCCAAAATGATAGCCTTTGTTGAAAACATCACGTGCATTTTTGCCCAAATCTGAGTATGCTGGTGGAGACATTCTGAAAATAGAACGCAGAAGATACAAAATTAAAAATTTGAATTGATGCCATAGTTGAAAATTGTAAACAACGAATACCGAAAATACAATTCTTATTTTATAACATTGTTTAATTCTTTTGCACACAATCAATATAGATCAGCTGTGTGCAAAAAGAAAATTTCAAGGTGACAAAATGTCGATTTTATTAGAACATCATACGAATATTACTATCTACCGCGCACATGCAAGGTAGAGTAAGTAAAGTTTTTCATAATTAGCACAAAAACGAGATTTTTACTGAGCAGACAAAAATTTCCATCATTCATAAGTAACAGAAACGAGAAAGAAATATTCTCCACTTGAATATTTTGTCTTATGTCTGTGCGTGTGGTAGATTGAAACGAGTAAACAATATTATATAAATGACGTCATTTGAATGATTCTCGTATCAATCTAATTTTACTTTTCAATGCATAATATTTACCCAGAATATTAACGATAAGTTATGAAGAGGTAAAAATTTCGATCAGTAATACCACAAATTATTGCGAAAAAAAAGCTTTGCTACTGATAAAAGATAGAGAGCAGTGAAAAAAGAAAAAGTAAATGTCTATATTTTCGTTGTGGTACGATTTATGCCGAGTAGTAGCAACAGAACTTTTCAGTGTTAGGCTTGTTTGTGTATTTTTATGGGAATCATTCAACTATTGCGGACTTATTACGTCATAATAAATACTGACCAGTCTCATGCATTCACCTAATTAATTATTCTATATAAAATGAAAAGAAATAGAGCATGCATGTTTGTTCTTATTTTGTTCTTAGTCATTATTCTTCGATGCACCCCATATATATACTAAAACGAACCATGATGGCGTTTTAGCGAAAAAAAATCGATTTTGCTTTTTGCGCAACACTGATCGAGCCTTATTTTGAATAAGGCGATTTTTTGCAATTTTTTTTAGTGAATGAATGGACAAACTCAAAGCAAGATGATTTAATAATTCTTTTAAATTATATCTAATCAAAATCTACACCTCATTAAGTATACCTCTCCGGCTTTTTCTTCATGATCTACATTTGATTACGCAACAAATTACGAAAATTTTGTTTGTTGGCAATGAATTTAATGAAACAAGCCACTAATTCGTTTCAATTGATTTTGATTACGGAAATAAACTTGATCTTAAACTTTCTTGTTTGAACTTTCGCCAATTAAATGCAAAATTTCAACTTTTCTTTTCATCCTTCCACATTTTTCGAGAAATAAAATCGAAAATATTTGGAATGGAATTTTAAAACGTAATACCGAATATTTCTCTTTGTTTTTAATCAAAAGCTTTTCTTTTACTTACTTTGGATAAGTTTTAATTAATTACTGGCTGAGCGAATTACGGAAACGAATTGAAGTTTCAATTAAATGCGACCGACTTAAAATTCTCTCTTTTCACAAAATTGAACGATTTGCGAGATGCAGGGTTGTTAATGGAAAAAATTTTTTTTTGAACAATTCAGCACAATTCAGCGACAATATTTTTTTGAAACTGAAAATGGATTTCAGTAAGTTTAATTAACGTTTTCATGTTTAAAAAGCTTATTCTATTTGTCTAAATTCTTTACAGAAAGTCTTATGAACAAAGCCAAGGCTTTTGAAAACAAATGTAAGCAAGACAAACATCCAAAGCGTCAGAAATTGACAAAACAAATAATTCAGAAAGAACTGCCGAAAATTGAGAAAAATAAAGTTGATGAGACAGTAATATTAGAATATATAGATGTTTTGAGACAAACACAGAAGAATATAGGTGAAGAACTGTATGATAAACGAGTAAAAGACAAAAAAGAACAGAAATTCAAAAACATCAATTTTTTGAAAGATCAAATTCAAAGAAATAAAAACAAAGATTCATTAAAACGAAAGATTAAGATGATGAGAAAACAAGCAATCTTTCCACAACCTAAGTCATACACAAATTATCGTTATAGAAATGGATTATTAAAAAAGAATTCAATAAAAATAAAGCGATGAAAATTTTTTTTTCTTGTTTGTTTTTAACGGTTAGTTGAAAAGAAATTTGAAATAAAAAACAAACAAAAAAATTTTGAAGCACATTTCAAAAGAGAAATATTGTAATATTTTAAGTGTGAATAAAAGTGAAATTATTCAAAGATTCGATGGTTTGACAATATAAACTAATCCATAATGTATCGCTTGACTACAGTGAAGGGTTCGTGGAATGCGCGATTATTGATTAATCGTAAAAAATATATAGAAACTCGTGCCCAAAATATTCACTTATTACTTAATCGTTCGACGCAATTTTCTTTGCTATCCGGTAAGTTAAATGCGTAATTAACATCATCATAATTTGTCAATGTATATTTACAATCTTCGAAATGGTATATTTAATTTTGTATATCTTTGTCTTTTCCGGTTTTATCATGAAGATCAAGTGAAGAAAACAACAAGTTCTATTATAATGCAACAACAAATTACAGCCTCAAGTGGAAGTATTAATGCAGAATTATTGCAGAAAATGATACAAAAAAAGAAGAGAAAGAATAAAAAATATGCCGAATTATTACAGAGTGAGTTATTTCATGTCAATATCAAAATTTCTGCTTTTCTTATTCTTGATAAATCTAATTTTAGTAACAACTGATTCAATGACACAAACAACAACTCCTGTAAAAAATCTCAAGGCAAAGAAATTATCAAATTTCATAGATAAAGCACATGAAGAGATTAAACGAAAAGGAGAGGGTGACAATCGCATTTCGCCAATAGTTTTTGTTAATAACAATGTTAATGAGTTAAAATTATCATCAGATAAGCTTCACGATATAATGGATAGTTATAATGCTTTTAAAGAAACAACTGAAGAAGTGACTGAAGCAATTGAGGAAGAAACTGAGACTGTTACAGAAGAGCAACATTTATTTGAAGAAGATGATGCTCATGAAATTATACCTGAAGTTGTTATGAAAAAATCACCAAAGTTGAAAAAGAAATTTCAAACATCAAATGCAAACTCAATGACAGAAACAGAACATAAAATGAAACAGAAATCACTTGCAATTTCATTATGTTCATACATTGATTGTTGTGTTCAAAATGGAATGGTAAATCGTGGCTATCTCTCAATAATTCGCTACCGATGGAAGAGTAAAAATGCTGGTGCATATGGACTTAAGATACAAGATATAAACATTTATAATATATTGATGCGAGGCTATTCTGAAGAAGAAAATTATCTTAAATTGCGAGAGTTGATGGCAATTTTAGAAGAGGATCAAATTAAACCTAATGAACAAACTTTTGCTCTTTTGCTTGATTGCTTAGGAAGACTATCATATAGTACTTCATCATTACCTAAAAACAAAATCAAAAATTTTCAAGATCTCAAGGATACGATAAATAAAGTTATCAAAGAAGCATCAAAATTCAACATTTCACTTAATGACATTTTCCAAAAAACAATATTTGTAAAAGATCAACGCGAAATGGTTCTTCAAGCAGCTAAGCTTGTCAATCCATTGTTCATACCTTCATATGCAGCACCAAATATTTTATACAATAATCATCTCGTAAATAAATTGAATGCCAATGTTGAAGACATTTCTTATGATCCAATAGCAAATATACATAGGAAATTAGAAGGTTCAGAAATAATGGACAGTAAAAAAGGTTTCAATCGTGCTGACTTGGAAACATGGTGTCGTGAACAATTGCTTAATGAACTGAATGGAGAAGTTACGATAAAATCTATTTTCAAACATCCTGAGCCATCAGAAAAAGTGACCAGTTACAGAAACAAACTCGATGAGTTACAAAAGAAATGGCGTGAATGCATCATATCAAGTTTTAATCGTGATTTTAATGTTCTTCGAGCTGAAATGAAGACAAGGGGTGGACAGAATTTGATGCCGTATTTAAAAACATTAGAGGTCGAACAATATGCTGATATACTTTTAAAAGAGATAAGACAGTTGACAGAGGGATCAGAAACTTATAGTCCATTTATTTCACAACTCTACAGCATGCTTGGAGCAAAAGTTGAAATGCGATATCAGGTAGAACAAAAAATGAAGCTCGGTATTTTGCAGAAGACGGGCGAAATTTATGGAAAATATTGTGATATAATTACTGCTGGAAATTCAAGTGATAATCCTAGACAGTGTTTTCAAAGATTAATTTATCAATGCCAAAATGATGGACCTAGCATGGATTTTCATCATCAACCATGGCCAATGGGCGCTAAAGTTGGTGTTGGTAAATTTCTCTACAATATTCTTTTGCGTGATTTAAAATTAGATCCAAATTTTATTCGCACTGGAAAACATCAAACAGAAAATTTAACTTCAGCATTTTTCACACTGTTTCGATATCAAGGTAGATCAGTGAAGGAAGAAGTAAAACCACATCCAGTTTTAATGAAATTATATCGTGGTTCACAACAAGAGACTCTTACATTTGACGTTAATCTAGTTCCAATGGTTTGTCCACCTCAGCCATATTGGTCTGTTAAAAATGGCGGCTATCTTGTTGCTGAGACAGAATTTCTTCGATTGCCACCAAATTGTCGACAACAAAATGATATGCTTGAAGATATGCCAGTTCAAAATTTGTATCCTATTTTGGATGCACTGAATCAACAGCAAAGTGTCGCATGGCAAATAAACACAGGAATTCTCGATGTTGTCATTAAAATTTTTAATGAAGGAGGAAACGGGAAACTTGATATACCACAACTGCCTGAGACACTTCCTCCTCTCGAAATGTCTGAGAACGAATCATCACTATCTAACAATGAAAAATTCAAACTTTTTCGTGAGAAATTAACTCATCGTAAGAAGCAAGCTGAAATGTATTCGCTTTGGTGTGATGCTCATTATCGCTTATCACTTGCTAATCATTTTCGTAACCGAGTGTTTTGGCTTCCACATAATTTAGACTTTCGTGGACGTTTCTACTCTATACCGCCTCATTTAAGTCATCTCAGTGCAGATCTTGGTCGTTCACTTTTAATGTTTCATCAAAAGAAAAAACTTGGAATTGATGGACTTTCATGGTTAAAGCTTCATTGTATAAATTTAAGTGGACTAAAAAAGAGAAATTCAATTAGAGAGCGACTATTATTTGCTGAAGAGGTTTTGGATGAAATTTTAGATTCGGCTGATAATCCACTTAATGGTAAACGTTGGTGGTTGAAAAGTGACGAACCATGGCAGACACTTGCATGCTGTATGGAAATAGCAAAGGCTATTCGATCAGGTGATCCAGAAAACTATGAAAGTGGCATTCCGATTCATCAAGACGGTTCATGTAATGGATTACAGCATTATGCTGCTCTTGGAAGAGATACACTTGGAGCAAACAGTGTCAACTTATCGCCCAATGATATACCACAAGATGTATATAGTGATGTCGTTGAATTAGTTGAAAAAGCACGTCAAAAAGATGAAGAAAACAATGTGCAAGTAGCAAAAGTTCTTCGAAATTTTGTTGCAAGAAAAATAATCAAGCAAACAGTCATGACCACAGTTTATGGTGTTACTAGATATGGAGCAAGATTACAAATTGCTAAGCAATTAAAAGATGTTGATGATTTTCCAAAAGAATATGTTTGGCCTGCATCATCATATTTAGCATCGAAAACTTTTGATTCAATTCGTGAAATGTTTACAAGTGCACGAGAAATTCAAGATTGGTTCGTTGACTGTGCTCGATTAATATCATCAGTGTGTAGTGATAATGTTGAATGGGTGACACCTTTAGGGCTTCCAGTTGTGCAACCTTATAGTCGTATCAAGCTAAAATACTCACAAACAAATATGGAAAAAAATAATGTTACGGATATTGGTAAAACTCCAAATGGCCTAAAGCAACGCAATGCTTTCCCTCCAAATTTCATTCACTCATTAGATTCGAGTCACATGATGCTGACATCCTTATATTGTGAGAAAATTGGATTGACATTCGCATCAGTTCACGATTGCTATTGGACTCACGCATCAACTGTTCCCGAAATGAGTCGTATATGCCGTGAACAATTTGTAGCATTACACAGTGAACCAATTTTGGAAGATTTATCGAAATTTCTCGTTAAAAAATATAGTTTTAATGTGAAGTAAGTATGACAGATTTTAAACTTGAATGCTTGAATAACAATTTTATTTTATATTTACAGACAAATGGAGCGTGATGGATCAGTTAAAGATTTATCAAAAAGAAAATTGAATCGAATTCTTACGCAAGTGCCTAAAAAAGGAGATTTTGATTTGAACACAGTTCTCGATTCTGTTTACTTTTTCAGTTAATTTGATATAAAGTGATTTTTTCTACCATTTTAATTATTTTAAACAAAAATTTTAGATTGTTATTCTAGTCAATAGGAACGATAGAAACAAGACATAATAAAAGAAAATAATAGTTTTACAACAAATTAAAATATGTCAATTAAATATCACTCAAATGTTGACAAACCCGAACAATCATAGCTTGCTTACAGAAAACTTAACTTATTTTCAGACATTTCTAAGCATACTTTATTACTTGTTGACTTATCAGCTAAAGTCATGCTTTTTTAGCATTCTGCAGCTCGTCAACTATACGACTTGAAGGTAGCTGGCGTAGAAAACTAATAGCAAATAGATAACTGACATTATTGCTTGCTCGGGTAAAGGAAGTTAAGAATGATGATGATCGTCAAAAATATAAAAAAATTATTCCTGACATTCCACATGTTTGTTCTTCCTCTTGTTTTTCTTCTCTCATTTCATCTTCTTTTCACTTAATGATTTCTCTTTTGCTTTTTTCTGTCGTCATTATGTGATGAGAAAAGGGAAAGAGAGAAAAGAAATGAGCACTGATCTTTAAATTTTTTTTTTCAGTAGCAGTAACAGACACAGAATTTTTCTCATCCGATTCAGTTCTCGATGAAATTTCAAAGTGATCGGTTGAAAATAAGGAAAGAGAAAGAAAAAAGTAACTTTTTGTGTGTTAATTTTGATAAATGTAAGTTCAAAAAAGAAAATTTTCCTCATCTTTAAATTTTATAATTTTTCTCATGTATTACATGTTGAATTTCAATTAATGAAAGAATTTAATCAATTATCGTCATTTTTATATTGACCTAATCAACTTTAAAACCATTCATCGTATCGCAAAAAAAGGTTTTGTTTGATAACACGATAGAGTGTGATTTTAATTGAATTTAAATAAAATATGAGTCAGGACAAAAACGTAAACAACTTTTTTTTTTATACTTTTCAGATTAGAAGGCATGCGACCGGTGATAATTGGACTTTTGCTGTTAATCACAATATTTTTTGTCAATGGACAACCTCAAAATCCAGTGTCGTAAGTAGCAGAAATATTTGTGTGATTTTTTGTTGTTGACTCAGGTCAATGAATGAAGAATATGATGACAGAAAGAGAGAATAAAAATTGATAGACAACTGATAATGTTATTAATTCAGATTTTTTCCGCCAAATGTGCTAAATATCATCAGTAGAAAAAAAAGTGAATGAAAATGGAACGCAATTTGATGTTTCTTTTCTCTCAGAATGTTTATTTCAATGAACCAGACATTGAAAAAAATATCTATCACAGCAGGCGTTCATCAATAAAAAATTAAAGTTTGTTGCCCATCATTGTAAACAGAAGAAGAAAATTTTTATTATTGTAAAATGTGCTTGTGCATCTTTCTATAATGGCGTTTACGGCTTTTTCATTGTTCACTTCCTTTCAATAAGTCATTCTACGCTTTTCTTTTTCTTTTTCATATTTTGTAAATATTTTATGTTTGTAAAATTTAATCCTCGTCGAGATGGAGCGTCATAAATGTTGTTGAGATGCTCGTTAAAAATCCATTTAAAATCAAAATTGTTTTTCATCTGCTTCAACAAGAAAGAGAGAGAAAAGTGCATCAGATGTTGAAAAATTTTTCTCTCTCTTTTTTTTTATTCGTAAACATTCAAAGTTGATGCATTTAAAAATTATAAAAAAGCCATCATAAAAGTAATTTTTAACACCCTCGAAATGGCATTTAAGAATGTAAAATTAATTCATGCAGTATGTGAAAATAATGTGTTGTTGTTTTCAAGAAATAATATTTTTTTACGATTTGTTTGAGGAAGTTCTTTTTATTACCTCGATAGAGTAATGAGCTCAATGTTTAGTTATGATTGAATATTAAATTTTTCATTGTAAGGGAAAAGTTCATTGAATTTTACAAAAATACAAAATAAAAAGTTGAAATTTCTTCATTTCCTAACATGTCAGTTTTTTTGTATGTTGAAATTGACTGCCAAAAATACAAATAAAAATGAAAATGTTTTCTCCATTAAGAGTGAAACCAGAACTGAACTGAACAATGAAGCTTCCTTGTTTACAGACATTACTTTTTTTTTCTTTACTTGAACGTCAGCAAATAAATGAAAGAAGATTCTTAAATTTCCTCCTTCAAAACAGCGACAATGGCATTGACGTAAATTTAATTTTCGATTCTCTCTTGTCTTTTTATTTTTTTGAAAAGGCTATTTATTTTTTATTTTATGCCAAATATGACTACTGAGAGAAAAGGAAGAAAAAAATATATCTAAAATGTTCCAAATGTGTGAACAAAAATTTAAAAGGGATCACATGTCATTGAAAATTTGGTTCAAAATGTTGAGAGGCAATTTTCTGTTTATGTTGATCTGTTGAGAGACCTGTCAAGAGGCATTTTTAAATATATATATGAAACACATTAACAGAACTTGTGTGAAGTTTAATAACCATCTGGAAGTGTTGAAATGATGAATTGACTGACTGTTATGTGATCTGTTTTTTTGGGGGTATTTAAAGACACATTTACAAGATTTTTAACTAATAAGATGTGACATAGAGAAAATTGAGTATTAATGTGGGAAATTTTTATTTTTTCTTTTCTCGTTTCATTCAATTGTCAGAATTTTATCCGTTAAAATTTGAAATTTCTTTTTATTTTTCAAATTCAAATATTTTCGAAAATCATTTTGAGTAAAAAATTCAATTTTTGAAAAATATACAGTGAAATGTTAAGAAATCAAGTCTGTTTCATGCGTAAATTACCATTTATTACTTAAAATAGATTAAATATAAGAATCAAAGAATAAAAATTAGATTTTTTTCAACATAACTTTTAACGAACTTTTCAAAATTCAAATGATTTCGAAAACTCTTGTTAAGATTCTCTAATAACTCAAATATTTGTACCAAACTATTAAAATTATTTGAAATTTTATTTACTTTCTATAGCAATCAAGAAATTCGTGATGCAATTCTCTCACTTGTTCATTCAAATTCAATGCTTGATCAGAAGCTAGAACGTCATGAACAGCGTGAAAGAGCTCTTGGTGAACTTGTGAAGAAAGGATTGATGACACTTCAGAAGAATCAACGCATATTTGAGCCAATTAAAGGTTCATTTGATAGACTTGATAAGCGAGTTAGTGAAATAGAAAGTATGCTGCTAAACAATGAGAAGCAGGAAAAAGAAGAACAACAAAAATTGGCAAATTTACTTGAGAAAATTCTTGCAGCATTTGAGCAATCTGCTTCAGCTGCTCAAGTATCCAATCGCATTTCTGATGGTTCTGATGAAGATGATGAAAGCTTACCAAAGAAAATTAACGATTTGACTGACATGGTTCGAGAATTAAGAAGAGAAATTGGTGAATTGAGAGCTGATCAAAATACAATTGAGGTGAATTGTTTATTTGACTTAACAGTTGATTTAATTATGAGTTTTTGCATTTTAGAGCACAAACAAAAATCTTGTTGCACAAGCTGAAGAAATTGTTAAAGGAAGAGAAAATCAAGCTGATTTAATTGCCAAAAAATTGGAAGAAAAATTGTCGAAAATTTCATCAAACAATGTTGGATCTGAATTGGAAGATAAAATTGCATTAACATTGAGTGAATTGAAATCAGGTTTGAAAGAACTCTCAAATGGTGGTAATGGTGGATCATCTGGCTTCACAATCGCTGATAAACAATTCCTTAAAGAACTTTACAATGATACACGCGAAGCAATTCAGGAAGTTCAGCTTGAAGTTCTCATTGCATCAGATAAGAGTAAGTTCAAATGAGTGCATTGATTTATTTTTTAAAATATTTTTATTTTTAAGGCTTTGCCAAGACTGCAACACGAATCAAAGAAACACATGAAGCAGTTGATGAAGTTTCAAAAGCAATGCTTGATTTAACAACAGCCGTTGAGTCCATTAGTTCTGACTCAATCAAATCAGATGGAAATGATAAGATGATGAAATTGGAGAAAATCATGATTGACACATCGACTAATGTGCTCGAAACAAAACGCCGTTTCGAGTATGGAATTCATCAAATTATTCTTGAAGTTGGTGATGTAATGAAAACTGCAAATGCATCAATGCAAAAACGTTTGAATGAACTTAATGATGGTATCTTAGAGAATCATAATAATGCATTAGTAAATCTCAGTAGTAAAATTGAGACAGAAATGAGTCAAGTATGGCGTCAAATAGGCATTATGTTTAATGAAATAACATCAAGTAAGAAAGTTTTGGATCATTTGCAAGAGCAAACTGAGTTGTATGTTAATGGCACAATCATCACAATGGACTCAATGGAAGGCAAAGTTGGTCTCATTACAAATCGTATGCAAGAAGTCGATTCAAATTTGAATTATTTGCTTGGTCGTTTGAGTTTGGTTACACAAGAATTCAATCAAATTAAATTTGGTTTAGGTGAAGCTCTTGATAACATAAGAAGCAGTTTCATGACAGTACAGGAGAAAGTAAAACAAAATGTTGGCCCTGGACCTCATAAAATACCAGAAGAAAGAGACAATGATGAACATGCACTGGGCAAACGTTCATTTCCTATTTTTAGACGACAACATTTGAACTAATCAACTCATCTCTTGGTATTTCAATTGTCTAATGGCTTTCATTTTTTTTCTATCATATATAATAATAATAACTAGCATAGTAGAAAGAACATTAATTTTCATTAGCTAATTAATTGAATTAAGTGTCGTGTACTAATTTTGATTTATTTCTCTCTTCTGTCTTACTTTTACTCCTCTCTGCAGTGAATTTTTATTTTTTGAAATAAAGAAAAACTTTAGATAAATAAATTAAGAAATTTTATTCACTTTTTCGAAGAACTTCTTCAGTATTGACATTTGGAAGATAATGAGAGAATTTTGCAAAGCCATCATGATCCCAATTATCTTCTGTATTTTTTGTCACTGCCATGTAAATCAAAGTTGCATAACCAGGAATAATTTTTGATGCAACATAAGTTCGACCATCAGCGCTCCACTGCTTCATTTCATTCTTCTCATTTGGTTTCATCATTTCTTCAGGCTATGAAAAATTTCTTTTGAACTTTTGCAATTTTCGAATAAAATTTTTTTCTTACCAAATCAACAAAAACATTTTTATTTGCGCTTTGATTTTCAATACTTCTTTCCATGACTTTTAAAAGATAACGAAAGAAACGATTACGATGGTGTTTGATTAGAATGCTATCACTTTTCATTCGACTGCATTGAGTGATATAACGAGCAGCAATTCGACGATCTTCTGATGATGTCATGTCTCTCATTAATCCTTGAGCTACTTGAGCATATCGAGCAAATTCTTGATCAAGATAAGTGCCATCAATTGCTTGATTTTGATTTTCAACTTTTGACTGATTTGAAGTTGATTCCATTTTATTATTTATTAGAAATTTTGATGAAAAGACAAGAAAGAAATTTTTAGAAAAAGTCAAAGCTTATTGTGATTAGATTTAAAATTTTTTCACACATCAAGCTACTCAATTAAGCAATATACATGTACACACACATGAGTGCTTCATTTTCATTTAAATCTCAGCAATTTTCTCTCATTCTACTTTATCAACATTATCATCAGCATGAAAATCACTTTATTAATTTCAAATTAAGAACTTTTTTCCCCTCGATCCATTCCTTTTTTTGCCTTTATTTCAGCATACATTTTCCCAAGTGTTTCACGATGTTTGTTGCTCTCAAAATTGAAAACTTTTTTCATTAAAAAATTTCCTCCTTTTCTTCTTTTATAAGCAAGTTTCACATACACAAACACTCATTTTCATTCATATATATAAATTTTCCAGGAATTGTTTCATGATGAGGAAGACTTTCTCGCGTCTAAAACAGAGTTGTTATCGATATTTTAACATAATAAGACTTTTCACTAACATCAAATATGATTGTTAACGGCTACTGATATGTTCTTGTTTAGGTTTTAGGACAATTTGAGTGAAATATATGAGAAATTTGAAATTTGATTTTAATTTTACAAAAATCATCATTTCTTACTTGTTTCTTTATTTATCTTGACTTTATTTTCTATAATAGATAAAAGAAAAGATAACAATGATACAGATAGATTTATTTAATTAATTGACTTCATAGTATACATATGATTAACATGAATTTCCGTGATATTAGCTTAACAGCTTTAAATCAGTTTTTTACAATGAGCCTAAAGTCTTTCGACTGTACATGATTATTTTCTTAAAATTGACATGAAATAATTCGAGGAAAATTTCAAATAACCTCACTTGACCATTAAAAGATGACAAACGTTCTAATTACAAGCGATTTTATTAAAAATTTCTTTTGTGAGAATATTTGCAAAAATTCGTTCAATTACATGTTTAATTAGCTCAAATTTATTACTAAACTATAGATTCAAGTATTTTCTTTATGGATATTTACTCATATTATGCTCATATTGTATATTAACTGAGAATTTAAAGAATACTTTTTACAATTTCTTTTGTTTACAAATTCTTAAGATTCGAAATAAAAAATTTTTCGAAGTTCAAAAAATATCAAATTTCGAAAAAAGTGAAATTTCGAAAATTAATTCGAAAAAAAATTCAAATTTCGAAAACAACTCTGGTCTCAAATGAAATAAAAAATAAAACGAAATTACCTTCATTGCCATGATTGTCTTCAATCCTTCTTCTTCTTCTTTATTCCTTTTTGAGTGATGTTGAAAAATGAAAAACTCATTTTAAGATGAAGAGAAAAAAAGTTAAAATACGTTCAACTTCTTATGTTCTTGCTCTGTTCCCCTTCTGCTTCTATGTTTCGTGTCAAAGTGCCTTTTCATAAAGTTTGTTCACGTGGAATGAAGAAAGATAAAGGAAAATTGTCGCTCTGCTGAAATGAAACAATGAATGTCGTCGGTTGTTGAAGAAGGGAAATTTTTTTCCACTCTTTCACGTTTCTTACACATACTTGAAAAAAATCTAGGGAATGATATCTTTAAATTTTCTATCATCTTACAAGAAAATAATTTTTTCAACCCTTGAAAATTTATCAACATATGTCAGTAGTGAAAATATGCTGGCTGTGGTTAAAAGTAATTTTTCAACATACACACACGTGTTGTATGTGGGTGAAGGAAACAATTTTTTGTCACTCCTTATCGCACACTTGCTGATTATATTCCGTTGCAATGGGGAGCAATTTTTCGATCAGTAATTTATATTTATTGGCATCTGAGTAAGTGCAATCATCATGTTTTTTCCGCTTTATACAATAATAAAGTTTATCTTTATATGTTTCTTTCTGTCTTTGATCTAGATTGTATTTATATGTCAGAAGAACAAAATGATGGTAAATTATTTGAAAAAACTCGTTGTTTATGACTTTAAGGATGTCAATAAAGGGCGTTTAATAGAGAATAAGTCTTAAGAAAAAGATTTATTTGATAAATGTGACTTTTTTAAGATAATTTTTTATATTCGCCTTAAAGTTATGCAATCTCAAATTGCAACCAAGAACTATTTTCTAACTTAAAGTTTATTAAATATTTTCATATGAATTAATAAATTATTGACAATTTCATCACATTTAAAAAAAGTGAAAAACATTTTTTCCCCTATTCATTTTGATAATATTGCCAGCAGGCAACAAGCAGTTCTTTTTACTTTAAGTTTATTAAAGTGTTGTGAACAGAAAAGTCCTTCTCTTTCTCTATTTATATGACCAAACCCTCCTCAATATCAACACTAAATTGACATCGATTGCTTACGATATCTGTTTATTAAACAATATATTTATGTGTCATCAATGTGTTATGCTCTATATATGAAAAAGCAATGGGAGATGATGGCATGGAATGAAGAGAAAAAGTTTTACTGTGAACGGTAAGATAAAAATCGGAAAATGATGGAAAATTGTATGCGGGTATTATCAAGCCTCAATACTTCTTCAATTTCTTTCTTCCCGTGCGACATTCATGCATGTCCAGCAGCTTTCAGACTTTTTGAATTGTAGTTTACATGTGTATATGTTACCTGAGTAGCCAAATATGATTTCTTTTTTTCAATTTAATTTCTGAATTAGAACTTTTTGCAATTTTTTCTGAAAGATTGATTAAAAATCCTAAGTGGTCTCAAACTGTCCGTTATATTCAAAAAGAGAATTTCGAAATTTCGTTATTTTCGTCATTGTTTATAAACAAAGATTTTGTAAAGAAAATTGAATTATAACGAGTTTCCCAGCCCTTATACCACTTAGATTACATTAATAAAACACTAAAGAAACTTTCTGAATACATTAGAAGAGCCAAAATGTTGAAATTGCAGAGAAAATTTGAAAAAATTTTTGGTAATTTTTCGCTATTTTCAATGTAAACAAAAATGTTGTAAAAAATTCTTTCACAAAATCGAATTTAAACAAGTTTTTCGGCTCTTATACTACTAGAATTACATTAATATATTACACTAAAAAAGAGTTCTAAATACATCATAAGAGCTAAAAAGCTAGAATTGTTGAGAAAATCTGAGCAAAAATTTTCTTTCGTCATTTTTTCGTCATTTTCGTTATTCTTTCGTTTTTCGTCAGAGATATTTTCCCCTTGCAAAAATAGATAGAAGATTTGAAAATAAATTTTTCAAACAATCCCTAAGAAAAAATCATGAAAATTTTTAAAAATTTAAAATCCGTTACAATAAAAAGCATTTTTGTTCCCACTTTTTGACATAAATTAAAACAGATATCAATGTTTTAGTGTTTAAAAATAAATCGAAAAATTGATTTAGTCAATATTTCATTAAATAAATATTTTTGCAGATGATTAATTAATCTTAATTGGAAATAAAGATCAAAAGTGCGTGCCAATTAAAATTAAATATTAAAACGGTCTGATTGTGCACCCCAGGATATGTAACAATAGGCAAAAATTTTAGAAATTTATTGTATGTATGTATGTTTATTTTACCAGATTGGTATTAATTTAAATTACAGTAAATTTACATCATAATCATAACTTTTAATAACAATTTACAATAAATTAAATAAAAGAAAGAAAAGAAATGACCTTATAGCGGGTCACACTCGCTGTATTGAACTAACAAATACTTTTAACTCTCTATTGATGGTAGCCATTGGTGTATTAAGATCAATTTTGTGCTCTTTTATGAACTCATTGTAAAGTTTTACTCCCTTAATGAATAATGAACATTTTGTTGATAGTTTCTTTGTAAATTTTATATTAAACGTAATAGTGTTTCTTAAATTA
>JACWBX010001937.1:4647-17904 GCA_014622435.1 Polypedilum pembai | reverse complement strand
AGTGAGAGAACTCTGCAGTTTTTTGTTGTTGTTGTTATTGTTGTAAAAATAATTAATGTGAATGCTTCTTGCACAACATTGACATTCACATATGTTTTTTTTATTAATTTATTTTTAAAAACTCTTTTTTTGTTATTGTTTTTGTCCACTGATATGTTCAATGCAAAGTTTTTGTTATTTTATTTGAGTCAAGTTTAAATAATTCTTTAATAAAAATAACTGTCAAAAATATTTTTAAATTTTAAATAAACGTTAAGTTTTAAAACTCAAAATATTTCATCATTTAATATATAAAGTTAACCGATGCGTGAAGCTGCCAGTTGCTAACAACTGATATTAATTGCTATGTATTATGTATTTTAAGTTTAATGCTTAAAACATGCATTTGTTTAATTAAGTGCTCAACAAAAAAAATGTTTCAGTGCTCAGCACTAAGGGTTCCGTACTCAACACTAAATGTTTCAATATTCAGCTTACGTTTTTAACACTCAACAGTGTGTTTGAGTGCCAGGTATTTCAATGTTAAGCTTTAATCTTTGGGATCTTTTATGCTCAGCAATAAGCGTTTCAGTTTTTCAATGCTCAGCATTAAGTGTTTGAATGTTTAAGTGCTCAGCACTAAGTGTTTAAGTTCAGTTTCATTTGACTTTGAGATCTTTTGTGCTTAGTGCTTATTTAATGAGCTTTACAATGCTCTATACAATTTTTGAGTGTTTTGTTTCTCGTCATTTATCTCGTTTAAGTGCTCAATAGTTAGTGTGTGCAATTTACAAATGTTTTAGCAAAAGAAACCCACAAAGCAAGCCGAATGTGTTAATTTTAAATAAACTTTAAATTAAAAATTTCATTAATTTCTATTCACAATATTTTAATAACAAATGATTGTCGATTCAATTTCCCTTTTACCAAAAAAAAATTACCATTTATTCTTCAATTATCTCTACATGAATAAAACGAGAGAAAGAAAATTTAAAAATTGTCTTTTAACTTTATAATCAACAATTTTATTCATAATCTTACTCTCACAGCTGTGTATTTTTCTTTCTTTCTTATAATGAATGAGACAAAACTCAACATAACAACTGAAAAAAACTTAACTAAAACTTACATAAAAAATTTTTTTAATTTCAATTACAGAATCTCGGTAACTAAAACAAAAAGCCGTGATCAAATAATGCCGAATAAAATGTGACGAAGTAAAAGAAATTGCTTGACATAGAGAGTGAATAAAGTGAAGTGTTACGCAAAAAATAAAAACTAGAAAAAAAACAATCACACAACGAGTCATATGATGAAATTAATTAATAGTCAAACAAAAACGCGAGATATTTTACAGCGGCGAAAAGCTCGTTTGAAACGTTCAAAATCGCTCATGCGCGCAATATCAAATGATTTCGTCTTCATAACATTGTTATTATGTGCTGTAAATAGAGTTAGTTGTGATGACATTAGTCGACATAATCGACCACCTAGATTTATCATTGATGATCATCATTCAGAGATTGTAGTGAGACTAAAAGAAGGTCCTGATACACCAGTTGGTAGTTTAATTTATAAACTCAAAGGATATGATCCAGATGGAGATTTTTTGGAATTTGGTGTGCAGGGAACTTTTGACAGTGATATTATTACTGTTAAAAATTTAAATGATCATGAAGCTGGCATTTATTTAGAGAAGGAGCTTGATCGTGAGGTAAATAATTGCAAAATTTAAAAATAAACCAAGGGAAATGCATCTTTTTATCCGGTATTTTTTATTTAAAAATTACTTTTTACTATTTTTTTCCTAGTAGTGCATTTCTCTTAAAAATAACGGATTTTCTAAAATTTAAATTTCAAAAATTAAAAATACGTTAAAATTTATTTATTTTCTCAACAGACAAAAGATGCTTACACAATAATTTTAACATTAACTGATAATATTTCAAATTTCAAATATTTCCACTAATTCGAACTAAATATAGTCCCGTGGTCGGAAAACATCCTGACAAATTTTCAAATAAAAAAACGGATATTTCCGAATTTTTCTAATTTTTCCAATTATTCGAACTTCAGTTGCTGTTCTTCTTCTAGTCCAGCTGTCGGACTAAAAAATTTTAAATTTTTTTCTAATATTTTCAAGTCCGGCCGCCAGACTAGACGAAGGATGTTGATCGGACATCCGATCAATCTGAAAAATGTTTTGAATTTTTTTACATGACTGGACTCTGGCTGAAAAAATATTTCTCACTGGTGACTTTTTTATTCGGTATTTCCTGTTATATTTTCCTAGTAGTGCATTTCCTTGAAAATAACTGATTTTCTAAAATTTAAATTTCAAAAATTAAAAATACGTTTAATTATATATTTTCTTTATCAGACAAAAGATGCTTACACAATAATTTTAACATTAACTGATAATAAACTTGGTGAAGGAAGATTTGTGACACAAAGTCTTTTACTACTTGTTGAAGATGTCAATGATTCTGAGCCAATCTTTAGTTCATATCCATCAGCAGTTGAAGTAGCAGAAAATGGTCAACCAGGAATTCTTTTAACAGTTGAAGCAACTGATAGAGATGAAGGTGCATATGGTCAAGTTGTTTATTATATTGAAGAATTAGATGGTGAAAATGATGCTTTTTCAATATCAACATCAAACGGAAAAGGCGTAATTAGATTGCGAAAATCTCTCGATTATGAGCGAAAAAGTTTGTATCAATTGAAAGTTCTCGCCATAGATCGTGCAAATCAAGGCCGTATAAATACTGGCACAGCAGCAATTGTTGTTAAAGTAAAAGATTTAGAAGACAATGGACCTGAATTTGTATCGCAATCGTCAGTCACGCGAATTTCAGAGGCAATAGCAAAAGGAAGTTACGTCACAACAGTGCGAGCTATTGATGGCGATCGTGGTGTTAATAATAAGATCAAATATTCAATCATTCGAGGTGGAAATAATATGTTTAAAATTGATGAAGATACTGGAATTGTGACGACCCTCAAAGCACTCGATCGTGAAGACACAAGAAATCTTATCAATGGTGCTTACATTTTAGAAATTTTAGCAACTGAAAATACAAAAATAAAACCAGCACCAAGTGTTAAAACTGAAATTACAATAATTTTAACTGATGAAAATGATTCAACACCACAATTTAAGAGCACAAGATATGAATGTGAAATTCCAGAAAATGCACAACAAAATATGCCTGTAAATTTCCTACAAATTGAACCAAAAAATGAAGTTTTTGATTATGATTTAGGAAATAATGGAACATTTGAACTTTATCTTGATCCACCAAATGACATTTTTGATATTTCACCTAAAAGAAGTTTAAATGAAGCAACATTTATTATTCGAGTTAGAAATCCAAAAGTACTCGATTATGAGAAAATCAAAGTGTTAAATTTTACAATTGTAGCAAAGGAAATTACAGCAGATGCAAAATATAGGTAAAATAAATGAAGCAATTAAATTTTTATAATATTTTCATTTCAATTCTCCTCAGTACTGTGCCGTTAATTGTCTATATTAAAGACAGAAATGATAATATACCGCAATTCTCGAAAGAAACTTATAATGTTGTAGTTCCGGAAAATATTGGCGTTGGTGTGAGCATCGCTCGAATTGAAGCAATTGATCTCGATTCAGGAAATTATGGAACACAAGGCATACGATATACAGGAATAACGGGTAAAATTTTAACAAAAAAAAATTTCAATAGTGACAAAATATACAAAATTCTTGAATTTCAATGCTTACTTTGTTTTCGCTATCAAAAGTTCTAACCCCTTGCAAAATATGATCTTTGAAAATTGAATAACAATTGTTAATGTATATCAATTGCATGCACGTATTTGATGTTAAATTTACCTTTCTAAATTATTCGTCACACTAAACTATTAATAATCGCTGACTGTCATTCAATCTTTTTCTCTTTCTCATAATGCTCACGCGCACTATCAGGAAGTGTTGCACAATTACTCAACATGGATCCAAACACGGGAATCATAACGATAAAAAGCACAGCGGGTCATTTTTTCGATCGTGAACTTTATGAAAAACATCATTTAACAGTGGAAGCGCGCGATAACTTGGGTGAAGGCAATCGCAATTCTGTGCCGTTAATTATCACCATACAAGACGTCAACGATGAAATTCCAACATTCCTGCAGCGTAAATATGAGACGCGTTTATTTGAAAATCGTCGAGCATTTGAAACAGTGTTACAAGTTGAAGCACGCGACAATGATGTTAATGGAACGAGAAATAGTGCAATTTTCTATGAAATTATTGATGGGGAGTTTCGTGATAATTTCACAATTGAAGCAAAAAGTGGAATTGTCAAGTTGAGAAGTCCAATTGATTTTGAAAAATTGTCACAAAATAAGAATCAGAAATTGTCAATAAGACCTATTCAGTTGACTGTTGAAGCACGAGATGCTGGAAGTCCTCAAGTAAGATTTTTATTTTGATTTTATAAAAATTTTGAACTTCATTTTGATTTTAAGTTCAACATTCTACAGTAATTTCACACTTGAATCTAATTTAAAGCAAGACGAAATAACTTTGAAAAATATGGCAAAAACACAAATTACTTTGCCTTAATTTAAAGTTCAAAATTCTACAACTAAAATACTTTGAACTAGAACTCTATTTTAAGTTCAAAATTATTAAATTTTAGAATTTTGAACTTGATCTTAATTTAAAGTTCAAAAATCTACAACTAAATAATTTCAAACTTGAATTTAATTTAAAGTAAGGCGAAATAACTTGGAAAAAATGTGGTTGAATGTAGTCAAAAGTGGCCACAAAAAACAGTAGTTATTTAGCCTTGATTTAAAGTTCAAAAATTCTACACTTTATGAATAATTTTGGACTTTTAAGGGAAATAATGTATAAAAATTTTACACTAAACAAAAGAAATCTCAAGGAGTCTCAACTGATCGTTATTTCTCTTAATTTGACTTTGATTAGCGCGCATTTTCGTTTCCCTTAAATATACGTTAAAAAGTTAATTATGAAAATTGTAATTTCTGAGAAAACATTAAATATTTTCAACTTTACTTATTAAAGTCAAAAGAATTCACTCAATAATGATTGAAAAAGCTAAAACAATCTAAATTTATTCAATAATTCTCTTTAAAAACAACAAAATTGCAATTTTAGCGTGTTTTTCTTAATAAAAATCTTAAATTTTTATAATAAAACGCGTTCAAATTCAAATTTGAGCAAAAATAACCGTCAATTTTTTGAGTCCAAGTAGAATTCAAAACTCAACATTATAAAACAAATAATTTCTTATTCTGTAATTTTCTATCAACAGCAATCATCGCACGTGCCAATAATAATTTATGTTCAAGATGAAAATGATTTTACACCTAAATTTGAGCGATATTCTTATGAAGCTTCAATACTAGAAAGCTTAGAAGGTGGAACATCAATTCTTACTGTAAAAGCAATCGATCTAGATGGATCATCACCAAATAATCTCATTCATTATCGAATAATTGATGGTGCTCTTGATAAATTTGTAATAGGTTCTGATACTGGCATTATTTCAATAGCAAATGGAGCAACTTTAGATCCTGACTTGTCAACACCAAAAAGAAATAATTTTATATTGACAGTAGCTGCAATTGATGGTGGAATTGGTGATCAACAATTGAGCAGCACTTGTATAGTTAATATCACAATTATTGATGTAAATAACAAGCCACCAATGTTTGCTGATATAGAAACTGTCAATATTAAAGAAAACACAGCAGTTGGCACTTATGTTTATCGACTCGTTGCCACTGATTTAGACAGTGATGCAACACTGCGATACTTTTTCGATAGTGAATCTTCAGAGGCAAGAAATGAAAACGGTGTGATTATCAAACAATCAGAGTATGATTACATGCAAGGTAATTATTAAAATCTTCCAATTATCTTCACTAATTGACTTCTTCTGTGTGTCATCAATAGCTTTTGATCTCAATGCCAATGATGGTCTCATAAGAGTTGTGAAAATTCTTGATCGTGAGAAAATTGAAACATTAAAAATTGGCGTAATTGTTGAAGACATTTCATCAGTGACTGGCAAACAAACAGCAACAGCAGTGCTCAATGTTGTGATTTTAGATGAAAATGACAATAATCCAAAATTTCAAAAACCATTTTATAGAAGATCAATAGTTGAAAATAGTCAAATTGGCACAAATATTCTTAATGTGATTGCAATTGATGCTGATAAAAATAAATCTTTGACTTATGAACTTGAAGGACCTGAAGAAATTCTCAATCTTGTCCATCTCGATGCAGTTTCAGGTGAAATTCTTGTACAAGAGAAAATTGACCATGAAATTTTTGAATGGTTGAATTTTACTGTTCGTGCACGTGATTCTGGTTATCCACAAAGATCTTCACTTGCTGATGTTCATATTCAAGTTTTGGATGAAAATGACAATCAACCTTATTTCATAACAGAATTTCAAAATCTTTCAATTTATGAAAATCAACCAATTGGTACACAAATTGCTGTAATTGAAGCAAATGATGCTGATTCAGGTGATTATGGTAAAGTCACATTTCTCATTGATCGATTAAGTTCACAAGGAAAATTTGCAATTGATCCTGACACTGGTGTACTAACAGTTGCTGATAAAATTGATCGCGAGATGAAATCATCATATATGATTGTTATAGAAATTTGGGATAATTATCAATTTGGTGCGGCGAGTGGTGAAAGTCGAAATGCTTTTAAACAATTTTAGTGAGTAAATTACATTTTTAATATTTGTCACTTTCTACTGTTTTTAATTGAATTTTTTTTAATTTAAAAAAGAAATTTTAATGAAAATTATCAAAAAATTTTCTTTCTTTTATTAGTATAAAAATTTTAGACGAAAATGACCATAGACCAGTCATAGAATTTCCATCACAAAAAGAACCAGCATGTATTTCTATAACAGAATTTCATGACACAAAAGAAATTGTAACATCAATAAAAGCAAGTGATGCAGATGATCCATCATCACCAAATGGTCAAGTTCGTTTTGATATTCATGGTGGTACTGGTGCTGATCTGTTTATGCTAAAGCAAATTGATCCATGGAATGCAAATGTTTTTGCAAGAGACAAACTTAACAAAAAATACGGAAATTATTCACTTAATATTGTTGTAAAAGACTTGGGTTCGCCTCAAATGTCAATTGATATGCGGTTAGACATTTGCGTGCAAGACTTTAACGATCATGCTCCGTATTTTATTTCTCCAATTAATAACTACACAATCAGAGTTGCGGAGGTGAGAGAGAAATTTTTTTACAAGGTGTGTTGTCAATTAACAACAAAATTTTCTTTACAGAATGCAACAGTTGGACAACCAATAGCACAAGTTAATGCTCGTGATGAAGATGTAGGATTAAATGCTTTAGTAAAATATCGCTTAAAGCCAGATTTATTTGGAAATTATAAAACATTTGCAATAGATGAAAATACCGGATTGATTACTTTGAAAGTTCCGCTTGATCGAGAGAAGCAGAAGCTCTATGAAGTGAGTGTTTGAAAATTGATAGCAATAATTTTGTTATTAAAACAATTTCTTTTCCAAATATAGATCCGCGTTGAAGCATACGATCAGGGAATTCCAAAAGAATTGTCATCTGATCTTGATCTCATAATATATGTTCACAGTGTGAGCAATTATGAACCATCATTTTTAGTGCAATCAATTTCTGTCAACTTCACAGGTTCGCATAAAATTTACTTAGTAATTTTTCAAAACACACAAACTCAACTTTGTTGATTTATTACGGTCATAAATTTTCATATTTATTGCTTTTATTTATTTGTTTTTCTCTCTCGCTTGTTAGAGCATGTACAGCCTGGTATTGAGAAACAAAAACTTCCCGATACAGTGGACCGAGATGAGGTTGACGACCTGGATGATGAGCCAACAACTGTTTGTTATTTTATTATTTATGGAAATGAAGATGAAGTGTTTGACTTAGATCGTGCCACTCACATTCTTACAATTAAAAATGAACTTGATCGTGAATTGAAGGAAAATTATACACTTATAGTTAAAGCAACAGAAGATTGTTTAACGCCACCAACTCAATTTAATAAAACAGATTTATTTATGAAAACTACAAGCAGTAAATTAAGAAAAGCAAAAAGTGAAATTAATCGATTTCGAGATCCATTGAATGTCAGCAATGACACAAACGACACAACAGAAGAATATGAAGAACAATTACCTGAAAGTAGCTCACTTGTGACTGATGATGATGCTACTCTTGTCCGTGTCATGGTGTTCGTTCAAGATATCAATGATAATCCACCGAAATTTGTTAAGAAAATTTTCACTGGTGGTGTCAGTACTTCAGCTGATTTTGGAACAGAAATTATGAAAATAAAAGCTGAAGATCCTGATGTTGGAATTAATGCAAAATTATCATATTATCAAATTGGAAAAATTCATAAAACATTAGCTGAAGGTTTAGAAACGATAAAAGAAAGTTCATTTTTGATAGAAAAAGACACTGGCAGTGTAAAACTTAATTTTGATCCACAAAAAGGCATGAAAGGTTATTTTGATTTTACTGTGATTGTAAAAGATAAAGATGGATTTAATGATACAGCTCATGTCTTTATTTATTTACTGCGAGAAGATCAAAGAGTTAAATTTGTGTTAAGACAACAAAGTTTAGAAACAAGAGAGAAAATTGATAGATTTAGAGAGTAAGTAAATGAAAATGCAAAAAATTTTGTCTAATTTTTCTATTTTTAACAGCAAATTCAGCAACATAACAAAAGCAATTGTAAATATTGATGATTTTAAAGTTCATGAAAATAAAGATGGAACAGTTGATCGAACCAAAACTGATCTTTACCTTCATCTGGTCAATAAAAATGACAATTCAATCATTGAAGTTTCCGAAGTACTTCGACTGGTCGATGCAAATATTGAGCAGTTAGACGAGCTTTTCAAAGAATTCAATGTACTCGACACAATGCAAGCTTCTGATGCCTTGGTGTTGCAAGCAGAATTTGGAAATCCACAAATGATTATTTGGCTTGTGATGATTAATTTAATTATGGGTGCTTTATTAATTATTATTGTCACACTTTGCTTATCACAACGAACAAATTATAGACGTGAATTAAAAGCAGCACGGGTCAATGCTTATAGTGAGTTGAAATTAAATTTATTTTAAAAATATTTTTAAATCTTTTTTTCAGTTCCAACAGATACAGGAAAAATTCCAATAGCACCTAAAGTGCCAAATACAAATAAACACAGCACAGAAGGTTCAAATCCAATTTGGTTGAAAGCATATGAAAATGAATGGTTTAAGAATGATGACAATTTTAGTGAAGGTTCTTCAACAGGTCACGATTCATTAGATGAGAATGTTTTAGTCAATACAGCATGTGATGATAACAAACTAGCGGATGATGGTTTTATTAAAACTATTTCAACATCGAAAGAATTCAATGGACTTCATACACAAAACAACTTGATTAAACATCTCAATATGTATCAGCAAATAGAAAAACTTACTAATGGTACAATAATTGCTAAGAAATTGGAGACAACGGAACTTTAGTAAATATTTATTAAGCCATATAGAGACACGAATACGAGTTTTAAGAGATTTTCTTGTAATTGATGAAATTCATTCCCATAATTGAAGATTATCGAAATTATCATACTATTGTTGTATGAAATTGAAAAAAATGAGCATTTAGATTGTGTAATTTTTTAATTAATTGCATTTGTATTAATTTTCCAAAAAATAATTTTGATAATTTTTTTTTATTTTCTAAATTTTAAATTTAAATTTTGGAAAACCGTTAAAATTCAAACTTTAAAAACCGTTGAAATTTTTTATATTCAAAAATTAATAAAATCAGTATTTTTCACAAATAGAAAAAGAAACTCAAACCATTCGAATAAAATTTGGAATTTTATCATAAACGAATTTAGAAATAAAAAACATTGTAGATATTTCTTAAGCATAAGTTTATGTAAGTAAATTAAAATAAATTCATCTTTTTTACATAAAAAAATAACAAAATCAAGTGCATTTGTTGATTGATGCTAAGCAAACAAAATAAAAATTCTTTTCTTATTTTACCGGTGTATATTTTAAATTCATCTCATTTCCTTTCATTCTTGTTCATTTTTTTTCGTGTATGCGCTGTAAATAGCATATTTTTAGAGTATATATGAGAAAGAAAGAGCGGCAAAAAAAGGGGGGAAAACGAGAATATAAAGAAGAAGAAGAAGAGGGAAAATACATATTTTTGGTATGCCTCGTGTATCCAAAACAACGAATCGAAAAAAAAGTAAAAACTCATCGTTTCCAATCGCTCTATTCTGTTCTCCTGTTGCTATCGATTTGTTATAAATGAATCTTTTCATTTCCTATCAGTTATCGATTAATTTTCAATAACTTTTTCTGCCTTTAGTTCAATACATTTCTTTCCTGTGTCTGTGAATTGTCTGGAGTTGCTTCATACTTCCTGTTCAATATACAAAATTTTTTTCCGATTATTTACCGAAATTTCTTCTTCTCATACGATTCGTTGAATTTTTCGTGAAAACATGTGTTTGTTGTTGCTGCTGCTTGCTTGTTTATTTCTTATCAATTCGCAATGTGCTTATATTTGTGTTATCTTTTACACATAGTAAATTAGGGAAAATTGAAGGTAAAAGTTTATGTTTTAGATCAAAACTTAAAATTAATGACAAAGAAATAAAAATTTTTGTTCTTAAATTAATTAATTTTTCAGAACTAAGAAATTAAATTAAATTTTTAAAATAACAAAAAATAAAAACACAAAAAATCATCAGAAAAATTTTCGAGAAATTTATTGAAATGAGTTCATTCTATAAAATTAGAAAATGTGCATTTAAAATGTGTAATTTAATTTTTTATTTTATAACGTATTTTGAGAATTTAAAATTTAAATTTTGAAAAACCGTTAAAATTAAAATTTGAATTCTAAAAATAATTTAACTTATATAAAAAACACAAAAAAATCAGAACAGAAATTATTTCCCCTTTAAAAAATTCCTTTACAATAAAAACAATCAACGAAGTGAAAGAAACCCATGTCGAAATGAATTTCAGTTCGCAGACGAGAAGAAAACGCTGCACGAATCAAATTCCCGAGGAAACAATTTGATTTGGAATGTACTGAGCGCGCAAAAAATACAGAAAGTTGTCGCGTGCGAGAAAAAAGAAGACTGAGAAAGAGAGCGCAAGTTGAAATTGTAGAAAATAAAAGTATTGCTGGCATTTCATGACAACCTATTAAATTACAACAAATTATTTTTGCTCACGAATAAAGAGGAGCAGCAGACGTATATTTTTTTTTGTTCTCTTGTGCTGCAAATAAATTCTAAAATTCAATTCTGCACAATAAACAGTGAAAATTCTCAACAAAGTTTAAGTCAATTAAGTGTGGGGCTTAAGTATAAATATTGAAATGAAAAAAAAAAACTCGCTTGATGCAGCTTTAAACGTTGAAACTCTAACAAATTTTGAACGTCTGGTAGAATTTCAAATTTTACCCAAAGTTATACGTACTAAGTGGCTTGTGGCGCTCAAAAAAATTTTTTATATATTTTTCACTTGCGAGTGAGAGACACAAGCAAAATTTATGATTTTCTATTGGATTTACTTTTTTCGCTTCCAACGACTTGTCGATTACACCATTTTGTTTTCTCCTCCTTTGATTCTTCGTGAGCCAGCCAGAGACGTCTCAAGCGTTGATAGTTGATGTCTTTTAATCCTATAAAACAAGTTTAATAAACCTTTTTAAAAAATAATTCATTGCTTGCTTAGAAATATAAAATTAAAAAAATTATTTAAATCATCACAAAACAGTGACCAACAGTAGTGGAAGGAAAGATAAAAAGTTAAAAGTAAAAAAAAAAAAAAAGAGTTGCACTTCGGGATGGTTTGAAAGCCGGAGCGAATGGCGAAAAATTATTTGATCGCACTTTCGACCAACTAGTGTGCGCCGCATGTATTTCCTCCAATTGCGAGCCAGGTTTTTTCGAATTGGAAAATCGAATTTTTGTTAGTGGCACTATTTGATAGCCAATATTTTTCACCATTTTACCCAGCTCTCATGAAATTATAAAGTGCATATTTTTCATTTTATTTCAGAGACAACAGACAAAAGATAAAAAGTGAATTCTTTGTTTATCTCAGAACAGACCAAAAATTATCTTTAAAATTAAAAAAAATTTAAAGTTGAGATTTTTTGTTTTAACTCAAAAAAAGCTTTTTTAATTAAGCAACAGAAATAATTGAATGTGCAACCAAGTGTGAGTCACAAAGTCACGCGAGTAAGTAAAAGAGAGAAAACTTGCATACCTGCCACAAACGCTGAAGCCCTATTCACTGCACAACTATAAAAACTTCAAGAAATAGTTTTCGTAGTTTCACATCAAAGTAAAACTATTCAGTAAAACTATCATCTTGAAAGGATTGCTTGTAAGTTGCTACTGAACATTAAAATTCTCACTAAACGGCAGTTTTTTTCTTTCTCTTTCACTTTGCCGCTTGCTTGTAACGATGTTGATAAAATTTAAAAAAAAAAATTTACTCTCTATCGTCTGCGCAACGGTTATTTATGCGATGAAAAAAATTCACTCGTTCATCATAAGTAAAGGAAGAAAAAGAAGATTTTTTAAGTATTTGAAATTTTGCTGATATTCTGTTATGAATTTTAATGGTCACGAGACATTTTCAAGAAGAAATTTTTATTTAGTATTGATCTGTGTTTTTATCTTTGATATAAAATAAACACATGAATTATTATATTTGACTAAAATGAAATGTTTTTTTAAATTATGCATATTTGACTTTTGAAAATAATTCCTGTAAAACTCTTTCAACTAATCAATTAATTGCTTCTTTGAATTATTCACTGAGGTTTTGATATATTTTAATTCTCTGAATAAATATAATTTCAGAGCGTTTTGTACATAACTTTTATAAAATATGAATATGTAAACTGGAAGCCTTTTGTATAAATTTTATATTTTTACTACTCTGTAACTTTTCTTGTATGGTTTTTATTCCTTATGCTGTGAACTCTTCCTTACTCTTAAATAATTAGTAGGCTTTTTCCAATTCCCGGGAATTGAGTTTTCCGGGAACGGGATCGGGAACGGGAATGAGTCAAAAACACTATGCAAACCACCAAAATTTTTTGAAAATGTTGTCAAAAACATTGTATTTTTACATATTTAATATGATTCA